>OMOU01044740.1:0-15673 GCA_900312585.1 Malacocephalus occidentalis
CTCCAGCCATCCAAGAGTTTGTGTAAACACTGGGAGAAACGCACATAATAGGGATCCGAGAATACGTCGTCCACACGCCCGTTCTCCGAGAGATACTGAAAACCCCCCCCACAAAAATCTGTGTTTTGGTATGCCACACAACAGCCCATTTTCAGCCTCATCTCTATCAATCTGCATGAGGGATAGAGTGGGAAAAGCACCTGCAGTTGTTGCCAATGCTCTCTGTGTCTCCGGGACGCAGATGCTAAATGTTACCCCAATTGAGTCATGGGGTAACTATCGGGTTAACTATACAAAAACTAGTCGACTAGTGCGGTACGCTTGGGGAATGACAAACCTTTTGAATACACAGAAAGACGTAATACAGGACATCTGGAGCCAGCTGCTCCGAGTCCGTCCCGCGGGCCTCCTGGGTCATCAGGGCCAGTGCCAGGTTCAGCTCCGCCACAGCGCTGGACACCAGGTCCTCCTGGAAGTGCAGCGGCTGGCGCCCTGCCATTGGAGGGGGGGGCGAGGGAGGGGTGTAAACAAGGAGACTTGAGATGCTTCAAGAATGCACCTCAACACAAGCAGCTGTTCCCTGAGATGGTTTAGTTTGAACTATTATGCTAAGATTTTCTTTTACAATTTTACGCTCAAGCGGTACTCTCAGTCAATCTCCAAACGTTTAATATCGTTGTGACTCACGGCCAATAGGGGCGAGCTTGGTCGGTTCTTCTTTGGCCAGCTCTGCATTTTTACGCTGGGCCCAGAGGCGCCAGACATCCAAGCCTTCGTCTGGCTTGAGACAGACGGGTACTAGGAGCTCTACAGGCGGCTGGCCGTTAGACTGCGTCTCCACCTGACCCTGCAGGAGACAAGAAGGCAATAAACGATCCGTAGAGAATGTAAACACGCAATCATGCAGTGACATATTTTGCAATTCATTTCGTTTTCAATTATTCTAGTCATAATCCAGGTTTTTCACGGTGCCCATGGAAGGAAGGTTGTGGCCCCTGTCTGACCTGTAGATGGAGCTGTTGTCCATCTTGGCCGTCTTGTTGGTTCTGCTGCGGATCCCAGATGTGAAGCGACTGAGTGGTGGCAGAGGCGCCGTACGCCCCACCCACCGTCTGCACCGCCACGGGGATGTGAATGTTCCCGTTCATGAACTGCGCCGGGAGCAGTGTCTGCAGGACCTCCTCCTGGCCCCGGGCTGACAGCTGCTGCACGGTGGTCTTCAGCCCCGCCGCCCCCGCCCCCGCCCCCTTGTCTTTCTGGGTGCCGGCGGCCTGCAACGCGTTGCTGAACGCCTCCTGCGCGATGGCGATGTGGGTGACACCCTGCTGCTGCGGCGTGGAGTACACCGGGATGGTCCACGTCTCGCCGGCGGGGCCCGTGATGGTGCCCGCCGTGCTGTACAGCTGGCCACTGTCCACCGTCAGCAGGTCGGGCCGTATGGACACGTAGCTCTGCTGCTGCCCCTGGGGGATGGCCAGCACCGTGGCCAACTGCTGGCCCTGGGGGACGTAGGACACGGCCAGAGGCACATCCACCTTCCGCTTCTTGGCGGGTTGGAGGACAGTGGCGGCGGCGGCGGTGGCCCGCCTGGTTGCCGTCTCCCTGGGAGAGCCCTGTTGTTGCGTGGTGGAGTTGGAGTCGATAGCCTGGATCTGGATCTGCTGGCCGTTGGGGAGCTGGATGTGTTGACCGTCCTGCAGTTGGATGTGGTGGCCGTCTTGCAGCTGGAAATGTTGTCCGTCCTGAAGTTGAATGTGCTGTCCGTCTTGCAGCTGAAAATGTTGACCATCCAGTTGAATGTGTTGGCCGTCCTGTAGTTGAATGTGTTGTCCGTCTTGTATCTGAATATGTTGTCCGTCCGGTAGCTGGATATGATGCCCATCTTGGAGTTGGATTTGATGTCCATGTCCATCGTGTAACTGGATGTGTTGTCCGTCAGGTAGTTGAATATGCTGTCCGTCTTGTAGCTGAATATGCTGTCCGTCTTGTAGCTGAATATGCTGTCCATCTTGTAGCTGAATATGCTGTCCTCCTGCTAAAGCTGCCACCAACTGAGCCTGGATCTGCACGGACAAAACACCATTGAGATGGCAACAAGTAAATGCCAGGCTTCGCTCTTTGTAGGTGGTGTCTGACTGACTGACTGACTGGCTGGCTGGCTTTACCTGCTGATGCTGCTCCTCCGTTAGCTCTGCCTGCTGGACAAGCTGGCCGGTGGTTGAAATGCTGTGCAGGTCTTTCTGTGTGGGAGAAGCCATCTGAATCACCTGGCCTGTGGGCTGTCCCTGGATATGTACCTAAAGAGGATGTGAAATATTGACACATGATTTAATGCAAGACTTGATGAGTCCAATATGGAGTGCTGCCTCCCAAACAGTATTATGTAGTGGTAATAACAACCATTGATAGCCAGCATACACATTGGAAACATAAAATTGACCATCACCAACATATATTTGGGTCTAAAAACACAGAAATTTGACTCCTAATACCTTACTGAGCCATTTCATATTCAGTTTATTTGTTTGATTTATTTTTCCTTTACAATGTGTACATTCCACAATTTCACATCCTTGTACTTTTGTTAAGTGGCAGTCTTCTTAAGGAAGGAATGGTATGCTTACTCACCTGCACTTGAATTTGTTGCTCTGGTTCTTGATGCAGTTGAGGTGATATCTCTGCAGAAGACACCTGTACCTATAAACCCGACAGAAGGAGTAAGTAGGCTGGTGAGGGACCACACTGTATTACCATCATTCATCTTAATATTAGCCTACAGACGTCTTACCGGGCAAGCCAGCTCTAGCAGGGACCCAGCCACCTCCGTGCTATCTGCACAGTTGGCACCTTGCTGGTACACCATGGTAGTAGTTGTGGCCGAATGTCCCTGTTGGCTGAACTCCTGTGTCTCTGGACCCTTGGCAAGCGACTCTAAAAACTCCTTCATCTGGTGCTGAGGGACACTGCGGGCCTTTTGTCGCATATATTCATCAAACGACACAACACCACCCTCTTGCCCATTCATTGTCACGTAAGACCTATAGAGACATAAGACGAGGCATGTGTATTTAATGCACCGATGTAGAAATAATATCCTGTAATGACACATTGTGTTGCTTTGTTGTGGGTGGTTCGTGAATACAGCCGGCTAGACGACATGAGAACAACTTTGAGATACATAAAACAGCAGTAACGTCACATTTATTTTGTTAAGGTCCTTCGGATATCTGGGCGGTGTGGCTGACAGTATGCCATATTGAAACGTGCAATTAATGTCATCATTATACATTTGATGTAAGCATTTGCCTAGCATACTTCAGCTAAATGTAACCCGGGTTGGGTGACGTACAAAATAAACGTCCATCCGTTTCAAATGCACACAAAATAGAACAATAAACATGTTCGCGTTGATTATAACAATAGTAATAGCACGCTAGCATAGCAGTGTTAGCAAGGTATCCGTGTAGATCTCTTTGCTAGCGTGACTGAACTGCAGTTCGCAATTCGCAAGAGCTACAATAAATATAACTTTAACGAAGCACTTTTGTGTCAAAATTCGACACCAATTGCGTTCGTGATTGAAGTCTATTGTCTAACCAAGCGCTGTGCTAGCGTTAGCCAATACGCTGGACATTCTCATGCTACCTTAAATAAAATGAAATCCTCTCCTTTCCGCTGTGGCACGACGTTTAAAACTAAAAGGCGATAAACGTCCAGCTACGATCCACACGCCGCTGTGTTTTGCTTTGCTTTACCTTTAATCCTCAACACCATACGACCAAAATATAGCAGATTTCAATGTTTAGCAACAAGAAGGCGAGATCTGACGTGTGTTTTTTTTCCCCTCGATTCTACTAACCAGGCTTGAATTTTTGAAAAAAGTTTTTCTGTTTTTTTTAGTTTTTTTTTTACCAGATTCTGTAAGGAACGGGTGTAGTTATCCAGTGGAAAAATGCTACAGCGATAATATTTCCGTCATGAAGTAACTAGGTAAAGCGAATCGTCATCCCTGGTCAATGAGCGGTAGCATCGCGCCTGGGAATATGCGGCGTTTAACCGGAGAACATATAAATTGACGGAAGTGTAGGCCCGAACGGGAACGGTCGGCCGGCCAGGCGAGCGCTGTCGCATTGGCTCCACAGAAGGGTGTGTTCCTACCCTGGGCGATGGTACGATGGTACGATGGTATTATTATTATCATGTCTCGTGTCAAGCAATAGATTGTTCACACTTCAGCATGGAGCGGTTTATGTCATGTCGTGGATTACATGGTTTAGTTTTACGTAGTTAAAAAAATGTGATGCGCCATACATTATTTTGGTTGATAATATCCATTCAATATTGTCAGACCGAAATTGACACAGGGAGACCCAACTGCGTCCGAAATAACAATAACCGTCATCCAATAGTATAACCTCATCCAAAAGTTTTAGATGAGCCAAATGCGTTGGCCTTTCTTGATGTACTTAAAATAAAGTGATGGCAAACAGTGGAAGCGACTATGGCGTATTACAGATCGTGGATACTATTCTACATCTTGCAAGCTATGCCCTTATATCACAATTATCTTTACACATGGCATATGCCTTTAACACAATCTAAAATCGCCAGTCCGCCTTAACGAGCCCACCATGTGTCACTCCGGGCCTCCCCCTAGTCTCCCCACAACAAACTGCCAAAAACCAGTCTTAAGGTGGACCAAAGAGATGCGCCAGTTGTATTGTGCATTTGCGTTATACATGGGATAGGAAATAGTTAATTCCCACACACGACTAATTATGCAAAGTATACCTGTGATATGTTTTGAAATACACTAATATACAGACAGCAGGAATGCATATTATAAACGTGCCCACCCTTGTAAGTAACTTTTGTAAAACTATTATCCAAAACAGTAGTAGTTGGAAGAGGCTGGTGTATTTATTGCAACGTTTTGCAGGCATTGTATGCATATATATATTTATACCAATACCAATTTCTGTTGGACTTCTGTTGGTCTACTGTGCCTGTCTGCAGTGTACATCTTGGTGTGCCACTCTAAGAATCTGTGGATTACTCCCAACACAGCTGTGGAGGAAAGATGGACCTTCTACTATTCTGCATGGACTGTTTATGTAGACTTACATTTTATTTAGCTTCAATTGTCAGATAATCGGCAACAAGGAAGTTTGCAGAACAATTGTTGTTGGCTGTTAGGCGGTGAGCATGGTGTTGGGCACCACACACACCGTGGCCACCCTCTGCATGTACTGGTTAGTAAGGTTCCAAAAGGAGAGAACTCCTTGACAGGCGCTCATCATCCAGACCGTCATCTAGATTGTTGACGTACTGGGGTATTCTGGCAAATAGACTCAAGAGTGATTACAGAGTATATATCGGGTGGAGTGGAGATAAAATGCCAGCATTATTCTGTCTGGCTCTGGAACCGCTCGTTGCTGCCGTCCTAATTTTCCAGGGGTAACAATTGGGGAGCCAGTACATAAATGTATGCTTTATGCAGATGATATACTTTTGTTTGTGTCAGACCCAGGGTGGCTGGCAGTTGGTTGAAGTAAGATGCTCTCCCCCTGACAGTGCATTGCCCCAGCAGCCTTTTCCAAGAAGGGGCATTTCAGTGGCTGTCAGAAGCCATGAGATACTTAGGAATCCTTTTTTGTCAGGGTGAACTTTGATCCTCTCTGTAGAAGAATCTCTGCTGATGTGGAGAGGTGGTCTTCTCTGTCCCTGTCCCTGTTCCAGAACATGGACATAAGACAGTCACCCAATGCTCACACGGACTACACATTCAATAGATCCTCAGGTAGTGACGAAACACAGAAGAGTATGAATGGATGCTTCAAGAGGATTATATTACAGACCTTTTAGCTTCAAAATATCCAAGAATCCAAGCAACCCTGCAATCCAAGAATCCAAGAATCAATACCACATGTTTTAGTGTATTAGTTTACTTGGTGTGCTCTTCACCATTGCCCAATCGTGTTAAATTCAAACCATGATGAGATGACTTCCTCCTAACATAAAAGTATTTAGTATAGTATAGCCGACACATTGTATTTTGAAAGCAAACTAAAAAGTACAAGTTTCTTTCGCAAGATTCATTCTATGTGTAGCTTAATCTATAGTTTAATCCAAACATGTTAAATTGTTGGTTTCGAATGGAAGATATTGTAATGTAGTGTATATGTATAAATCAATATATATTTGACACCCCTATCACCAACATTCATATTTCAAATGAGAATTTTACATTGCCATTCCAGGATAATTGCCCCGATTTTGTCATTTTTACTTATTTTCCTGTTTAAGGTAACAGTCACCCATGTGGAAACATTGGTATAACTGTCTTTTATAAAGTGGCAATCTATTGTACTTTGTTTGTGTGTGTGTGTATTTTTCTCATGGACTCCATGTCTGACAGTAAAGATGATGATGCTGTGTGGATTGGCACGTGGGAAAGACGACAACAGCCCATTGGGAGCCACGCTGACAGGTATTCACCATGGGTAGCATATGGGTGATCACAAAGAATCCTTGGCGGCCAAAGCGAAAGTGTGACGGATTTGCGAGATTAAGTCGAAATACGTGGTGAAACATGCGCAGCCCATTTTCACGCCGTCTCGGAGACGGAAGACAACATGACCGCTATATGCCATGTTTGTTTACGTTTAAGTCACGTTGTTGATCGCGAGATTTGCGAGGGTTTCAGTTTCGAGAATCCGGACTGGGTTGTTAAGGAATGGAATTGGTTATTGTAGTGCGCTGTAATGGCAAACGCGTTACAATTGTACAATTTCAATCTATTGTTGGGTGTGTGGTTTATAGCCTTTTCTAAATGTAAACGTCCAATATGAGCCTGGAAAGCTGCTCCAACTATATGTTGGCGTAATGGATGTATCTAGAGTTTGTTGTTTGGGGGCGTCATCTTGTGGTTCGAAAGAGTAACTACATGTATACATATCTAGATTATCATGTCCATTTGAAATTATAATATTTTCAGTTGTCATGTATGTGCAACAGTATGCATTGATAGTATCAATGCATACTGTGGAGGAGAACTGTTGTGGTATCAATTTGTTAACATGACAGTTCTTCTCAGAGTAATATAAAAAAAACTTCCTCTACCAAGATCATTTTTGCCACACCCATTGGCAATATGCCACAATCTCCCTGTCTTACTTCCCACAATGCCCTCCTGTCAGCACCGGTGTGAAGGACAGCACAGATGATGCACTGCCCCCCCCCCCCCCCTGTGAACAGCCAGGCTCCCCAGCTCCACCTGTATCCCTTGCTTGCCATATGCCAAACTGCCATTGCAGCTACAGGGACAACAACAAACTCCTGTAACATCATTATGTCCCCTTTACCAAAGCAGACAGTATCAGACTAGATACTAGGATAGTCTTTCAGTCCCCACTATTATTATGTTCCCTACTGAATACAGACACACACACACACCATCAATAGTTCACATAGAACTACCTAGGGGAATGATTGCATTTTCTCAAGCAAAGCAGATTTATTTCTGTCACTTCTGTCAAGACATAGGACATATGACATGACGTAAGACATATCTGTTCACTACAAGAAACTTCATTTGAATGGAATATCGTAATTACTAATTATTATCGTTAATATTATTAACTACGTTTTTTGTTTTTTGTTTTTGTAGTAGTGTGTTTAGTACTTTAAACCATTACCACACGATCAATTGTGACCTGTTCGATTAAGTAAAATTAACTATACATGAAAACAAATGTTTAAAGGTGATGGTATCTGGTCGATGTAATCCGGCCAGATATCTTCTAGCCATACACCTGCACCGACCAGCACGTCATGGGTATTGATGCCCTGCGTCCGGACGCGGAGCACGCCGCCTGATGACGCCATTCTTGGGAGTGTTCCATCGGGAAAATGAACGGTCATCAACACAGCCCTCTCAGCGCCCATGTAAGTTCAAGCTCGTAAACGCTACTTTCGTACAGTGCCTTAACACCGAAGGACACCTCGATACGCTGTTTTATGCATGTGTTGGGGTGGATATTGTCGGTGACTTCTATAGTTGATCCGATTATTGGGGGCTTGGCGAGGTCTCTCGGATTGTCGGTGGCTTGTCTATGGCTGAGGCGTCTGTAAGCTAGCGACCTAGCGGCCGGGGAGTTCACTTGACGAGCGGCGGAACCCACGTTAGGTCCTCGCGTGTTTTTAGGGCACGCGGCAGGGTGGCCCGATGCTGCTAGGCGTCGGTGGAGGGACAGGTCTGTCGATGGCGACACGGTTACATTTTTTTACAAGGCAAAGCACAGGTTCAGATGCATACCCTGGGCTAGGCCAGTGTTGTATCGCCATCTGTGTGCCCACTGGAATATATCAACAAGCCTGCGCCTACAGCTTTACTGTAACACGTATACAGGTCGTGGGACGTTTGCCCGTGCCAAATAACGTAGCCTCGGGGAACGTGACGTCTCTAAATGGTGAAACAAGCGTGGTCTGTGGTGGTTCCGTTTGTCAATAAGAATAATGAAGGACCTCACACCGGTTATCTGCCCAGTGATGGGCCAGTTACCACGTAGCAGTGGTGATCAGATTGCACTTTTAAAACAAATTATATTGAGTGTAGGTTCAACTATCTGTGCTTTATGCGCCCCACCGTTATAACAGGATACAGCATGTTCTATTCCACGAACTGCTTGCCCCTGAAGATACCATGCAATACGAGGCTGTCTGATGCCTCTTTAGCTTGTAGCGTTAGCCACCTGCTCTACCCACCCGTTAGCTTGCAGGCAAGCCATAGCATTGGTGAAACGCACGCTAACGAATGACAAAAACACGACAGTCGTCAAATGGCACGTTTCATACCATGTTGTATAACAGCTGAAGTTTTAGAACGCAGCCAACGCCGGCAAGAGGAAGCCAGCGAGCTGCAATTTGCACGGTGCTGCGTCTTGGCAGGAATAGCTGATTCATTAATTTACCACATGCTCATATCTACATTTCTGCCACCCATGAACTGCTTGTACTGTTTAACAACAACGTATCAATGCGGTCATTTGAGGTTCCACCAAATAATATTACAGAGACGGGGCATTTCGCTTAAGCAATAGGAAATTAGTTTTTGTTTTCCTGAACATAAATCATCTATTGACATCAAACGAGCTATGGTAACGCTACTGTATGATGGCATTCCCCTGACAACTTGCTGTTGCTCTTACGTCTCTGTGTGGCATTGAAATACACCACGTTGGTATTATAGTTGAATGTCGTATAGCCGTATTGCTTAATAGAATCTAGTTATTCTATCCCGTGTAGATAACACTGGACATCGAGACAGAATCATAGGCGTGCTTGTCTTAAACATCGTTGTGGCCACTCGATAAAACACCACAGAGCTAAAGGGCACTTGGTATAGAGACCAACACTGGTGATGGCATGACCTTGGTGAGCTGGGTGGGCAGAGGCTGTCAAGAGCATCACAGCACAATGTTCACTGACCCACTTCAAGCAGAAATGCCTTGCCCTCGGCCTGTGAAGTGATGCGTTGATATGTTTTGGTATGAAAACATATATAACATATATTGTTTCGGATTTTGCAATTCAAAGTTCTGCTATTGTGAACAAACACAGAATACTAGAAACTAGATCTGCGCTAATTATACTATTAACATGGCATGGGCGACATTGGAATGTCGTCATCCAAGAGCCTGGTGTTTTGTGTAAATAATCTCTCCATGTAGAAATACAACTTTTTTTTTCCATTCCATTAATTAACATTTTAATCACATAATGACAGTAAATATAGAAATGGGTCAAGCAGATAAGTGAACCTTTGTGTCAGTACTTAACATTTCGCTGGTACATTGTGTGATTTATGTCTAAATTAATTTCATTGGCCTGTTAAGTGTTACGGAATAGCTTTGCACGCGGTCACATTGCTGTAGCCTGTCAGATGTCCTTGGTGTGGTCACCACTTAGTATTGCTAGGTGCTGGTTAAATACATTGTGCTACTTGTTATATGAGACAAATGACTAGAGCAGCACAATCATCAAATTATCTGTAACGTGGATTCATGTATTCTCTTGGATTTATATGCAAGGATTGCCCTGTGCCATTTAAAGGTTAAAGGAAGTTGCACTGTGCAGGCCTGGCCTTGTTTCTGAATAAAGCAGTTCACTTTTTTTCTGTTGAAGGATAGGCCGATGGTGAAAATGTTTTTTCACACTTAAGGCTATTGTCCTACAGATATATCAAATGTAAAACACAGTGGGTATCTGTGATGCTACAGTGAATCTCCCTGAAGGGTGCTTGAGGCGATGTAGTTCTTAAAATGTCCATGTATTGAACAGTTAGTCTGCATAATGCCATAGAGTTTGGGGTTTCAGTACCTGTCATCTTTGGTTCCCTGGGTAATGATGTTGAAATCTCCCTGAGCGACTTGGAACACCTACTTTTAGCTTACGTCACAGCAAAGTCCAAATAAATACCACCATTACCATATTTCTATGAATGTTTTAATGCCCAATACTGTGGACAATACTATCATGCATGGAGTGTTTACCGCTCTATCTTTGTAGCATCTTGGACAACACAGTTATAACAAGCAATTTTACAGGTACGGGTTTAATGTGAATGGCATTAAAATCAATATGGCTGATGCTAATCTGAGTGCTTTTTGTTTAGCAACCCCTGAGTTGTGAGCCAGAAGAGGAGAAGCTGGGCTAATGGTGAGCTGTCTGTCTGTCTGTCTGTCTGTCTCTCTCTCTCTCTCTCTAGATGTCTCTCTCTTGTGTCTTTCTCTATCTCTCGCTGTCTCTCTTTGATATCACCCTCTCTGTTATGGATTGGTAAAGCTAGGTCTCTAAACCTTTTTCTAAACCATTTGTATGTCAAGTTATGATGTGTTCTCTGCAGTGTATCTCTTAGTTTTGAACAGAGCCCACCCTTGAGAAAGCAAGCAAGGCTCTATAAGGTTGAGAATCTCCATACCACATAATTTCTCTCCATCTGAGCTTTATTATATTCACACCTTCTGCCATCAAACCATTCAGTTATGTTACATATGACTTGATTTTAATTCTGAAATGCTATTAGCCACAAGGTTTTGTCTGACAAAACTGTTTGACCAGATTTGTAGAATTATTAAAAAATTGTAAAAAAAAAAAAAGAAAAAAGTATTCAAAATACTTGAACTGAAGCTATAAGCATTTCATAACTCATTCTTTAATTTAATGTATGATTTTTAGACTTTTACATTTTTGTACTGGTGTGTTGGGACTGTCAGACATGTCATATGCCGTTTGACCAAAAGTGTTTTCTATTCTGAATTGACAATCTCTGTTCCAACATTAAAATACAGTTTCTAAGGCCTATGTCTGACTCAGTCCCAACTTAAGTTCTGCTTTCTTATGTTCTTTTAAATTCTTCTGCTGTCTATATGTTCATCTATTGCTGTTGCATCGTAATCATTTTATTTTCTTTTTTTTTGTATTAGACGAGCATGACATTGCACCAAACCATCGATGCATGCACGCTCATCTGAGCGCCATCCCCTCTGCTTCCCGGCTTTGAAACAGCCTTTCAGAGGGGGTGTGGCATCGGGACATAGCTAGTCCCCCTGCACCCCCCAAGTACACCCACACTGTGAGACTGGAGGCCCGTGATGGAGCAGGGTAGTAGTGAGCAGAGCCCAGAGGAGCCAGACACCGGAGGCCGTGCAGAGACGGAGGCTGGCAGACGGGCGTCGGAGCCGGAGCATGGTTTGTCCAAAATCACCCACAATGCCCGGGAAAACATGGGCGCTTTGGGCCACGGGCTGAAGCAGTTCTTTCAGCCCCAGCGCCGGCGTTCCTCCGTCTCCCCGTATGACGTCACATCGCCCTCCATCCCTGCCCCTGTCCCTGACCCCACCGACGCAGGGCCAGAGGTAGAGGACCCCCCTGCCTCCTCGGGGCCCCCTGTGGACTCTGACGACCCTGCTGCTTCCGCTCCCCCTGCAGCTCTGAGTCGCGTCCTGCAGCAGATCCGTGGCGCTCCACCCATGATGAAGCGAGGGACTAGCCTGCAGAACCGCCGCAGCAAGGCGGGGGGGACCGGGGAGCCCCCCCAAAAAGGAAGTCCCCAGATCCACCGTCGAAGTACCCATGAGGCCCTGCTGCAGGCCGGACGCCCGCGCTCGTCCTCCACCACGGACACGCCCACCTGCCCCGCCCTGGCAGACATGCTGCTCACCTCCGGTTACCACTCCACCGAGGAACCGGACAAGGTACATCGCCAGAGACTGAGTCACAGAGTTACTGTGTTGGCTTTTACGGAGTTGAACAAACAAAGAGAGCATTTAGGGGCCAAGCCTTTGCTTGGTGATGCTGCTCATTATTTTCTCTGCGTAAACACTAGATTGTGCTCCGTCACGTGTGCCAATATATGAACCAAGCGCAAACATGCCATGAAGATTGTCATAAGAAGAAACTGCAAACTGACCAATAAGTCATTCAGGATAGAATGAGCGAATGAATAACTTCTCCATGTTACTTGAAGACACTAAATGCACACCCAGCACATTATTCAAGAGCTTATTGCTGCTGACAGAATGTATTTGATCCAGCAGTGCGTGCGTAAAGTAATTGCACTCCCTTATTCATAATATTCAAGTTAATTATTCAATAGGGATTATTTGGAAGCAATAACTAGAAGTAAATGTAATGAATGACGTTGGTAATGACTGTGCCATGCCCTGCTGAAAAGGTGACGAGATATGAATGTGTTAAGCATTGCAAATGTCACTGATCGCTTCTGAGTCGTTGGTCACTGTAAGCCTTTCTAAATTTAGCATTTGCTTTAAGTCCACTTCAGGTCAGAGAGCATTTGAAGGCTTTAATAATGGCTTCATTTGGTAACAATTGTAACAAATATATGACATACGTCATTTAAAAAGAATGCTAATTCTATTTGCCAAGAATTAATACATTACTATTACTATTTCTGTCAGACTACTCGGTGGTAACAGTAAACTTCATAATTTTGCAACCTGGACCATCATTTTGGGTCTAACTGACTAATGCTAATATTGCAAAACATCTGCATTGTAACCCTCTGGGGCATATGAACGTCCTCTAAACAGTTACTTCTGACTTCAATTTTAATGTATAATTCAATTTACTTAATTGTACTAAATCGAAATAGTCCATTTATTAGAATATTTCTGTGCTCTGTTTGTTTCCTGTTCTTTCCCTTTTTTCCCCTATTGTTTACCCTTCCTCCCTTTTTTTTATATGCCGTCTTTCACCAGCTGGAGCGCTATGACGGATCCGGCCTTGCAGTCTCACCCAACGCCCTCTCCTACGGAGCGGACGGCTACGGGCTCGACGTGGTGGACAGCACGCCTGACCCCCAGAGAACCAAGCAGGCCATTGCCCAGCTACAACAGAAGATCCTCAAGCTCACCGAACAAATCAAGATCGAGCAGACGGCGCGCGACGACAACGTGGCCGAGTACCTCAAGCTGGCCAACAACGCGGACAAGCAGCAGAGTGCGCGCATCAAGCAGGTGTTCGAGAAGAAGAACCAGAAGTCGGCGCAGACCATCCAGCAGCTGCAGCGGAAGCTGGAGCACTACCACCGCAAGCTCCGCGAGGTGGAGCACAACGGCATCCCCCGGCAGCCCAAAGACGTGTTCCGAGACATGCACCAGGGACTCAAGGACGTCGGAGCCAAGGTGAGCCGCTTTGTTTTTATTTGACCGTTTGTTGGTTAGGATTGAGCTCCCGTGCACTCTTGTCTGCTATGTAGTACTCCACTATTTACCGGTTAAAATTTTTCTTCCGACATCATACAAGTATAAATGTTCAGGGGAAAGCGTGCTGATTACCATGAATTTCTACTTTCTATATCTCACCAACATAGTGGCCCAGCCCAAGCGTTGACCCAGCTCTGCCCTCTACAGGTGACAGGAGGCCTCTCCAGCTTCTCTCACGCCACTCATTCTGCAGCCGGTGCTGTGGTGTCCAAGCCAAGAGAAATAGCGTCCTTGATCCGCAACAAGTTTGGCAGCGCAGACAACATCACGGCCCTCAAAGACTCTCTCGATGAAACCCAGGGAGACGAGGGCGTGGGCCCTGGGGCAGCAAGGACCCTCGGCACGGGGCAGCTGCAGTCCAGCCCCAAGTACGGCAGTGAGGATGATTGCTCTAGTGCTACATCCGGCTCCGCAGGGGCCAACAGCACCACGGGGGCACCCGGAGGCCCCCCTAGCTCCAAAGGGAACACCCTTGAGCACGGCCAAGCTTCTGGTTTCGACGCCCTGCTCCATGAGATCCAGGAACTGCGGGAAAACCAGGCTCGACTAGAGGAGTCTTTTGAAAATCTGAAAGGCCACTATCAGAGGGACTACACGATGATCATGGAGGCCCTCCAGGAAGAGAGATTCAGGTAACATACGTGTATGGACACAGTGTTATTAACCAGGGTTCCCACGGGTCCTTGAAATCTTTTAACGTTTGTGAATTTGAAGAAAGCAATCTAGGCCATGGAAGTTTTTTGAAGTGGTCATAAATGAATTAAACACATATTTGTGTTTATGTGTTTTGTGCAAGAATAGACATTTTACTTGACATTAGTAAATAGGCTACAGCACAATTGAAACGTGGTCACACATTCAAGCCATCCATTTTTCATTGTTGTCTGTGAGCTTCTGTAAAGCCTGCTAGTTCTCATTATGAACATGCTCAGTGTTGTAACGATAATTACCGTTGATCCGTGTCTCAAACTATGCCGTGTTGTGTCCTTGAATTTGAGGGAATTGGATCTAGAATGTCCTTGAAAATTCCAACTACTTTATGTTTAAGAAGGTGTGGGAACCCTGATTAGCATGTAACAAGAACAAACATTTTAAAATGCTGTTTTTTATGAACCCCTGTATTTTTCAGGTGTGAACGCTTAGAAGAGCAACTCAATGACTTAACAGAACTGCATCAAAATGAAATCCTGAACTTGAAACAAGAGCTAGCCAGCATGGAGGAGAAGATTGCTTACCAGTCTTATGAAAGAGCTAGAGATATACAGGTATGCTGCACCAGACCTTAGAAGTAAAGTAGAAGTCAAGTCATATTTAGTAGACATACATGTTTGAATCTTTTTTACACATTTTTAATTCCCTTGGATAAGGTTAGCTATACGCTTAAATGTGTTTGGGTTTCCTTAAAAAGTTTGAAATGATTAAATGTAGTCCCACACAATTATTACTATTGTGTTGGGTAGAGAGAAGGGTACGTTCAGGCAAGGGATGGACTTTACTGAGGTCAGTGTGAGGATCAGAGCAGCACTGTCATGTCTCTTTGCCTTTGAAAGACATCTTTCCTCCTGCCCTCTAGGAGGCGCTAGAGGCATGTCAGACCCGGATCTCCAAGATGGAGCTGCAGCAGCAGCAGCAGCAGGTGGTGCAGCTGGAGGGCCTGGAGAATGCCACGGCACGGACCCTCCTCGGCAAACTCATCAACGTGCTGCTCGCCGTCATGGCGGTTCTGCTGGTATTCGTCTCCACGGTGGCCAACTGCGTCGTCCCCTTAATGAAGACACGCAGTCGCACTTTCACCACGCTGCTCCTTGTGATCCTCCTCGCCTTCCTCTGGAGAAACTGGGAGGCCATCTCTCAGTACACGGACCGCTTCCTTTTGCACCCCAGAT
>OMOU01044742.1:0-14654 GCA_900312585.1 Malacocephalus occidentalis
ACCGGGATGCAATAAGCTGGGCTGAACCGGGGGTAACCACGTTGGGTGTGGCGCGACATCCACGACATCCGCAGCAAGGGTGCCCAGATGCTCACCATCCTGCGGATAGAAACTGACCAGGTGCTCCCTGCTCTTGTCCCAGACTGGCGCCGATCAAAGCGTCTCTCCTGCACTGTGATGAAGCTGGTCCGGTCCACTAGAGCCAAATTGAGAGGGACATGCACTGCTGGCCCCTCCATGGCCAGAGCGAGATGGACAGTAACCACATTATCCCCCCAACTGCTAGGCAAGGTATGGCTCCAACAGCGTAGCCCCCACCAGGTCACAACCCCAATCGCAGTGGGTTTCTCCCCATAGCCATGGCTGGCTCAGTTGGTCTGGGTCATGGTCTTGTCCTTAAGTCGGTCAGTCAGTCTCCCTAATCGAAGTCAACCCCCCATACAAGTAACCCAAGCAATACTAGACAGACTACAGACGCATAACATGTCATAACACATGTAAAACATGCAACATGTCTCCCCCCATAATCCTTTGGGGACGTATCTCCGCGGCCAACAATATGTGCATACACTTGTATTGATAGCATGTGCACTCGACCACATGTTATCCATTTTAATGTAAGGATCTTTGTATATACCCCATGCTAACATGGGAATACTAGACTAAGGTGTACTAGCATACTCATTAGCACACTCATTAGCACACGCATTAGCATCCTCATTATCATGGTTATATGAGAATACAAACATGCTAATTGTACTGCAGTATGAGTGCTCGCTTGGTTTATTTCAAGTATTGATTATTATATGTCTAGCATTATATCTGGTATTATATTATTACCAAAACAACTATGAGCTCTCTTTCAAGCTCTATTGATGTACTTGTTTCTCTATAACACTCAGTCATAAGAACCCCTTTAGTAGCACTTGATGGGCTTGGCTCTTGAGGGAGACAGTGAGTTAAGGATGACAGGAGCCATGCTTATAAAATACTGCAATTGAAACTGAGGAAGAGAAGGAGAGGTCAGCTAAAGGAATGCTGATGGCACGCAATGTGGAGAAGGCAGAGCACAGGGGATGCAGGCGCAGTGTTTAAACTGTAACGTGCATTTCCTGAAGAAAATGAAGTGAGTGTTATGGTATAAAATTAGTTGCATAAATGACTTATATTTCATTCTATGAAAATGAACAATGACATGAATATTACACGCCATTGCAGCACTTTCTCTCATTACATCTTCTTGTAAAGCATTTGTTCTCTGATAATACTTTTCTGTTTTCCATTATTAACATGGCATAAAATTCCTCTATTTAACCCTCTATTTATTGTTTTATTCGATTATTATAATGCACGTAACATAACATAAAAACCCTGTGAATGTTCAACTGAGAGGATTCGACTCGGGCTCTGATGCAGCACTAACAATGCAAACTACATCACAACTTCCATTACAGCCTTCTAAGCCCTTGAGTTTGTTTGAAGAGATTCTTATTTATTTGTTAATTTATTTGAAAATGAACACATGCTGTGCATATCGTATGCCTCAGAAATAAATACATTTAAAACAAATTGTGAGAGAATTAAATTGTGAACACAATATCATGAATCAAACCAAATGTTGAGCTGCCACATCCACCAGGTCTGTGCCGTATTGCTGAATGTGTTGTGGACTGATGTTGTGCGTGTGACGTGGACATTGTGCTTTGCATGTTATTCCGCTGCGAGGAGAATAGCCGACATGGGAGACAATGTACTGCCGCTGGCTAGTGGATGAATGGCTCAATAGGTCATGAATAGATAGATCAGATATAGATAGAACAACATATGTTTACACTGTATATATATTGCTCTCTCTCATAGATATATATGGTAGATAGATATATAGATAGGTAGATAGGTATATAGATCCATAATCTGTACACATAAAATAGAGTTATAGATAAAGAGTACTAAGAGTATTTAGGTGAGACGAGGTGAGACGAGAACAAGGTTTGGAAAGAGGAAGGGAGGAATGTGAGAGCAGTGCAGCAGCAGCTTTAACAAAAGAGTCAACGTGTGTTTATATGTTTAGCTGAACGGAATACATGTGTTTACACAGCAAATGGTCGCCATAGCTTTAATAGTGTCATGGTTGTGTTGTGCTAATGCGCACACACACACACACGTACACACACAAACACACACACACAAACACGGACACATACACACACACACACACACACCTATCTAATTTCTGTACATACTGCAAATGTACAAACTTGAATCTTTAATACAGATTTAAGCTAAAACGTGATCACATCTCCCGTGAAACTATTTCTAGCAGCATTGGTCTGCCGTGAATTGAAACGGCTTACACTGATACCGACAATTCTGCATTTAGATTCTGTATGCCCAAAAAGTGGACAAAGACACGTGAATGGCATATTGGTTTTAATCCTGTCAGATTAGCGCGGGACCTGGTAGTGTGAAGATGTTATGCGTGACAGGCCCTATCGTGGAGCTGATATCTGGAGTAGTAAGGCCGACAGTAAGCCTGACTAAGCCATTATTCTTACTCTGCTCTCCTGTTTATCTGTCACCTGCCATTTCTGAATGTCTGTGAGCTGACTAGATATTTAGTCACTGGCAGTCTGTTCAACATTTTCTACATGGCTCTCTTTCTGTCTGTACCTCTCTGTCTTTACACAATCTAGTATTTGATGTCGGTTATTGAGGATACTGTGTAGAGACTAACATTACACATGTGCACATGCATATGTTTATGTAATGCATAAACATATGTAATATTGAATGATAATTAACTGTATATGACATATTATACAGTACACCCATTGACATTATGTAGGCTTATACATTATGTCAGCCTATGTATGCATGATCTTCAAATGGTGCTATCCTACATTGATAGATTGACAGTGTAGATAACCCTCCCCTATAACAGTAAGGAACAGCCATAAATATATGAAATAATGACATCAAATTCGAGCTTGGCTGCAGTAGGCTGTGTTGAGTATCGTGTTGCCTGTGTACTGCCCTGGATTTGTAGTTAAAACCTTACGACAGCATTAGCTGTGTATACAAACATTGCCCCCCCTGCTGTCCTAAGTGGACTTTTATTGGAATGAATAAGGGACCAGAACCTTTCCTTGGACCCACCTGCCAGTGCATACAGTATATCGGTAAAATCAGGCGGTCCCTGAATATTGGCCCACACGCGATGTGGATTGTTTAATGGTATATATACCCTCTTGTCTCTCCTTGCACCTTGTCTCCACAAGGCACAACTCAGCATGGTCTTTGATTTATGAGAATCTCACAACAGACATGCTTTAGTTTCAATCAATGCAGCTGTCTCCTAGCCTTGCATAGCCAAACCATATTCGCTGCACTCATTAGGGATGG
Source organism: Malacocephalus occidentalis (assembly GCA_900312585.1). Lineage (NCBI taxonomy): Eukaryota > Metazoa > Chordata > Actinopteri > Gadiformes > Macrouridae > Malacocephalus > Malacocephalus occidentalis. Next base: position 3,403 of record OMOU01044742.1, read on the forward strand.
AAACCTGCAGTTGGCAGTGTTTATTGAGGGGTGTCAACACACATTTGCAGCCGATTGGATTCATCACATCGGGCAATCACAATCACTTATTTTAAATGGCCAAATTTCCAAAGTAAACACAAATAGCTGGCATTATCGCTACCATTTTCATTTAAGTAAAAACTTGGATTCCAATAAAACACATTCCAAAGTACAATAAATATGAAATACATCAAGCCATTGTAGAAATGTCTTTGCTCAACATCTACTGTACATATCAATAAGGTTTGTTGATTGGTCGACTGGATGTTGTACAGATCCTAGCTGCCTGCGTGACCTTGATTCCAGATTCTGTTCTGGAATTTTCATAGGTTGATACTGATCGTAATATTAATTGGTAGCAAATAAATCAGTCCATTCATAATTGGTGTTTTTGTGGGTCCAGCATTTGTCCAATATTAATGCTGAGGAAAGAAAATAGGCTATCTGTGTTTACAAATAGATACACATACCGTAAATGAATAATAATCCAGTTATTCCATTCCATTGGCTAATAGATGCATCAAGAGTTCAAATTATTCCAGTTGAGCATTCTGAGATCTGTGTATGGGTTGCTAATTAGTAGCAAGGAATCATCTTACTGGTTGGTCCACTAATAATGACCACACATACCTTACTTCATGTACCTGTATGTGCATTGGACTGAAACTTCAGTGACATAATATTTATTTCAGGTGAGAAAATTATGAAATAAATACAGAGCAACAGGAATGAATACATATTTAAACAAAGAGATGTAAAATAAATTAATCGGGAATATTTTTCATTTGGATGTAGTATTTTTTTTTCTTTACGATACTAATTATCAAATTACTTAACATTCCAGAAGCTCCCTATAAATTGAATGTTCTGCAAAAATACCCTGCATTCTGCATGTGCGTAGAATGAGTGTGGAAGCTGTAAAAAACATGTAAAAGAAGCAATCCCAAACGGCGAGTGTGGTCGCTTCCAATCAGGATGAAAGTTATGTTCCTGTTTTCCTTTCTCTGCCCAACTACCCTGCACAGGTTTGTAGGAGGGGCTTAGGGCACGGGGACCATTTTGCCAATTTCTTGTCAGTTAGTGGAATTCCCTCTACATCTTGTGTACTGCTACTTTAACACTTGTATGTATCTGTTTTGGTTCTCTATGAATTGTTATTTATATTACACAGAGCTAAATATCTCCTACAGATGTCGTAGTACAACAAATGTATATTTGAAAAATCTGCACATGGCTGTCATGAAGGCTAATGTCTTCATAAGTGGAAGGGAGTGTGGGAAGTGTGAAGATTTGGTAGGTAAGTCAAATTAAAATTTGAGATATAAATACGACTTCTCAGATACATAACAAAATGACAGAGCTACCCACTTTCGCTCACTCACACACACACACACACACACACACAGTCTCTTTGTGTCTTAATCCATCACATCAAAACATCACAGACGGCAATAACACAAATAGGCAAAATCTGCCTCTCTCTCTCTCTACCTCACAGACGCAAACACACAGACACCACAGAGGTATGTGCGTGTGTGTCTGTGTGTGTGAGTGTGTGTGTAAGTGTGTGTTCATCCAGCAGCTCTTGTGTCCCGTCTCTGAGTTGTCAGAACAAATTACCTGCGAGTCAAACTGGAACAGATAAATGGTTGGAGGAGCACAGCAAATTGACTCGGTCAAGGCCGTTGATCTATTGTTGTAGCACGGATAGCAGACACACTGCGAGGCAAACCTGGCCTCCTACTGACATGAATGCACACACACACACACACACACGCCCATACCCACACCCACCCACACAGACACAGTTGTCCACCCTCTGCATTTGGCAACCATACAAGAGCCTTCATGTGCTAACATAATGACAGGGGTCCTAAACTGAAATACTTTGCTGGCAGTCTTTCAACTTAAAAAAAAATAGAATGTAGAAACAATGTATGATGCGTGCGCGATGGTTCCGACCTAATAGAGCTGTATTTTTTTGACACAAGACTCCTGAGGGCCTCATCCATGCTTTACAAAGTTTAGCAAGAGCAAAGAGACAATCATTCTGTCTTGTAAGTTGAGGGGACCCAATCCCTGGGGTTTTCTTTAGATCGTTACTTTCCGTCCAAACTACTGAGCGACGGCAGCATACAGATAACATAAGACTTGGTCGTCCAAGTTTGGACAACTTGGTCCACACATAGCCTAATTCAGTGGTTTTTAAACTTCAAAAGGACAAGCCAGAATCTCAAGGCACACCTGCAGATCCTTGTATATCCTTGCATTAAGAATATTTACCTGCCCTCCATGTTGCCTGCACCCAGATCTTCTATGGTGCTCTCCAGATCTACCGTGTACCAGGTTACATGTTGCATTTGCTCTATGCTGCAACCCAGAGACACAAGAGAGCAACGCACCAACTGCAGCTGCTCTTCACCCTATATTCCTGATGCTAGATAGCAAGAGGCAGAGCTGAAAAGCGGCTTTAAGGTTGAAAATAAAGTGAAGAAAATAGTACAGGCCTGTTCTTGACAGTTTGGGAAAGGTTGAGGGGAATTCTAACCACACATTTTAAATTCTTTCAAGACAGTCCTTAAATGCTTTTTGACATTTTCTTGCAAAGCTATTTGGTAGAAGTGGATACATCCACCTGTGGTGTTATTTTATTATTTTATGTCAATGTTTTTAGATTTCTTGCCTGTCAGTTTGAATTTCTTGATTCAAATATTGCATGATTACACCCATATATTTTTGTAAACATTCTAATAAATTGATGTATTGATGTTATTGATGATGATAATAATAATAATAATAATAATAATAATAATAATAATGATAATAATAATAATAATAATAATAATAATAATAATAATAATAATAATAATAATAATAATAATAATAATACTGAAATAATAATAATAAAAATAATGCTGAAATTATCATTATAATAATAACAACAACAACAATACTATTACTATGATGATGATGATGATGATGATGATGATGATGATGGATTGGATAGTCATGCAAAAAAATATTACATTACATTTATATTGACATATACAAGGTATGTCCCTGTTGGATTTTCCATACCAACAAGCATCTTATTTCTTCTTTCTCTCTTAACATCGCAATAACAAGCACCTGTATTTATGCACGCACGCAGCACTGTTCTTGAAGAAATATCATTTTAAAAGCGAAGACATTACCTATTCTCCATTCCCTGACAGACTATTACGTTGCCATGAAACCATGAGATGACCAATTAAAGGAAAATCATCTCAGTTTTTCCTGATGAGCACCGGCTGAGCTGTTTCTGTGCTGTGCGCACTTTACCCATTCCCCTCTCCAGATGCCACACAATAATAAAATGCTGACCCAGTGGGCTAATTTAATAAAAGACCCCTTTTCTACGTTACCACAGAGACCTAGCAGGTAATTACGCCCATGGCCCAAAACCCCTTGTGCACATGTAATTATAAGATGGAACATTGATCTGAGGGTTCCCACTCGGGGTTACTAGGGGAGATGGAAGGCTGCCACGACAACGTTTGTCCCCGGTGGGCCTGGGTAAGGGGCAAGCGCAGTAACAAGGTGTCCATAAAACTGCTTCACTTTATTAAAGGGCTGATTTGACCGATTAAGTCTTTAATCTAACAAAGAGAGGGCATGGCGAGTGGGTTCCCACACGTGGACGTACACACACACATCTGTCTAAAGGACATTCAATCTGAGATTCAAAAATCATTAACATTAAGAAAGAGTAAGAGGAGAGAGGAAGGAAAACAAATGGGAACGGCAATGTTACAACCGCTCAAAGCCCTGGTGTGTTTTTAAGTTGTTTCATTATTAAGACGGAGTTATTAAGGTGGGGTCTGTGTGTCTGTGTGTGTGTGTGCATGCGTATTTTGCTTCATTATAAGTAACAGGGAAGAAGGATGAAGGGAAAAGCAGTGTGAAAAGAATTGTCCTAAGACTTTTAATTGGATTTTTTTCTTAATTGAGTTCTGTATCGTGGCTAATAAAAAACTGTACATCTTTATGTGCACTGCACCCGCACACACATAAATACACACACACAGCCAACACCTAAATTGAACCCAGGGGGTCAGGGGTAGCACGGAGGAAATGGGAAGCAGTGGGTTGAACGTTGGACCCTTCCAGCAAAATTTCAATTTAGACCAGTTTAGATTGACTGGCTAATTTCCACCAGCTTACCTATAATAGCTTTTCTTAGTGTTGCCTTAATTAAGTTCTCACATTAGCACTTTATGCCGGGGACTGACACTGAACTCTGCTAATTCACATTTTCCATGTGATTTAGACACAACATATGTAGTATATATGTTAATATATTGATATGTGTATATATATAGGTATTGTTATGCATTATATATATATATATATATATATATATTATATGGGATATGTGCAGTCACCCATAAGAGTCACCCTTCTCATGAGGTCCCTTTATGTAAAGATGCAATATGCAAAAATGTGGAAACTAGTCTCTAAGTCAAATACTTGTGTGTGGAGTGTGTGTGGTTGGCGGCTGGCTTAAGAAGCCTCACCTGGCCCGGTTAGAGTCCAGGGGTTTGTGAGGCTGCACACCTGAGGTGCATTAACTAATGGTGATGGCTGGTGTTTAAGCTGTGTGCACCGAACAGCTTAAACACCAGCCATCACCACACACACACACACACACACACTCAAGAGAGTGAATGCTAGCAGTTACTATATGTCATAATCTATATGTCAACAATCTCAGCAATAAACCGGATGATGCACCACCTTCCGGTGTCAATGTGGTGCGTAGCATTGTCTTCATGCAACAATGCAAGAAGAAATTAGATCATTAACATTGTTGTATTGCATTGCATGGTTATTGACTTAAGTCAGCAGCCAGCCTGTACTGTGTCGTAACACCACTTTGTACCTCAAGAGGTGATTCCCATCACTGCAGTCGGGTCTGCCCTCAGTCCAAGAGGATGAAGAAGTCGTCTAACCTCCTGTCAATCATACAATACATTGAACAATGTAAAGCTTTATGCTATATTAAATGGGTGATGCATTTGGCAGGACTATTATTACTTCCTCCTAATAATATTGCCAATTTTGTAGCCAAATCTTACATGTTGATCATGTTGTTTGACAACTGACAGCTTTGTCTTATTTTAGGAAAATAAGTAATGAGTAGTCTGTTCCATGAGTTGCTTGAGATCCTAAAAGCACCCTACATTTTAAGCACACATGGAATGAACAGGTTGGATGAAACTTGATCGATTGAACTTGGTTCCCCCCAGCAGTGATATTCACAGAATGTTTCTATTTACTTTTCACAAACATTTCTAAATTTCTGAAACTGATTCAATGCACCATCAAACTCAAACTTGATGAAAGATACATTTCCCCCTGGAAGACTGCCCTTACAAAAAACACCACTAACGACACATTCTGCCAAAAACCTTTAGGGGATCCTGTACATCTGCTAAGATCGTCCCTCTGCAATACACACAAAATGTGTTCAGTTCTTAAGAGAGTTGTAGTTCAAACTGAACACAACAAACAGCCATTTCCCCTCCAGACTACACGCCATATCACTTCTGCCTTCTGAATGTTGCTACAGAACTGGTACCTACACAATGAACCTGGTACCTTCCTGTATGGCAAAGCCATACAATCTCTGGCCAAGCTCCAAGATTTGCTCCACTATCTTGAAATATCATATTGCAAAATATGAACCCTTTCACATTTATATTTATTGCATTCATATTAATAATATACCCTTCAAGTTGTTCAATTCTGTCACTGGGGTGTCTGTTTAATTCTGTTTAATTATTTAGTTAACAGTATTAAGTGGCATAATGTGTTCATCTACAGTGCATTTACCATTCAATTCATTGAGTGGAGAAAATATAAAAAAACTTTTCTTAGAATATGTAGCCTGGTAGTTTGGGAAGAAAAAAGGCAATTTAACGTTTTCTCCAATTGGTTCAAGGCGTGATTATGGAGTCCTAATATCCTAGAATCTTTTAATTATTATCATTGTCATTATACAGATCCGGAAGGAATGAAGTTCACTTTTTTTATGTTTAGGGGGCTAATTATTTTTGCCCCAAACATGCCTAGTCGGAGACATTTTACTTAGTTATGAAGATTCACATCTAATATACCTTCATTTCATGAACCAACCCTTTTAGATTTCATACAGGTGCTATTACATGATATGCTTGGAATTTATGCTTAATACGTTCACAAGACCGTGTGTTCCTTAAGTTCATTTTAGCAGAGAATAGTGATTTGATTTGACAGTTGTATGTGAATATTGGGGTTTAATCCGCTCAAGTCAGATTTATGGTACAGATCATTTGTCATATTTGTCTAATAATGCAGGCTTTTTTAACCATACAAAATATGTATTATTATCTAGGTAATCCACTTCTAAGATTACCAATTTAAGTGCTTAGCTCTCAAATCAAATAATGCTGGGTAATTTTGAAAAGTTGTTGGAATATTAAGGAAAAGGAGGGATACCTCTTCGCTTTTAGTTACCGTGGACAGACTCCAGCCATGTTGCAAAAACTGTGGGGATGGATCGATGTTTTGGAAACGTCGGAATAGCACCCTGAAGAGTTTATGAGGTTTGATGTTTGATACACCATGCGAACATGTAGATATCTGGATATCTTAAATCCCCCAATACACTTTGTTGAACAGGATCAGGAAGGGTACACTCTCATATCAATTAAAAGTAAGAGCAGAGCTGGCACTAGTGCTCCCTTATGACAGAATGGTTCAGGGAGGTAATCAAATAGATTGCTTTCCTGACCATTAGGTACCCCAGGAGAGTAGACTCTCGTCCTTGTTGTAATGTTGTGATGGTGCACATCCTACATATTTCAATGAAAAATTGAGACACACCCCATGAGCACACTATACTGTTTTGATCATGTTGCGTTCAGCTGTTCAGATGTTTATGGAACCTTGACCAAGCAGGATTACACTTCAAGCCTTTTTCTATTGTACATTTGATTTTCTACCAGATTTAATCTGAAAGGGGGTCAATTGTTGCATTATTCAAATTCTACCGCAACCACAAATGGCCATTCTCTTAGCTGTGTACACCAGTTAACAGTCCCCAGAGTGAGAAGAGTAAGAACATGACAGAAAAAGCAGCAACAAAGGCAACGAGACAAACTCACCCAACAATCCTAATGGACCCTTTACAAACCTATAATAATTTTTGGTGGTGTTACGGGAATCTATGGGAAGAAAGTTGTGCACCTTTGTAGCCTTTGGCATGCAAAGATAATCACTTGTGACTTGGCCCCATAATCAATTTACCTACCAAATGTGGTGCAATGCTGTGCTCAACTTTTATCCCACACATCAAACAAGCAAACACGATTGGGTGGGAACAATCTGCTTGGGGGAGGTAATTTGACGAATCATTTGACAATGCAATATACTCTAAAGTCTGATGGCAGACAAGCTCAAATCTGTGTGCATGGGGTGTTTCATGTTCTTTGACCAATCATGTTCCTGGTGGCAGTACCAAACCAAAGTGATATGGCTGACCATTGATTGGAGTAAAACAACTCGAAAAGGTTATGTCTCTGTCGATTATGCTGTCATGGCTTCAATTTCTTTTTTACAAATAATGTACAAATGTCTACTTAGCAAAAACCACACGACTCTTCTGCAGCACTTTCACCATAATGGTGTCACAGCTCATACATTTGTCAAATTGCCCTTCTGAAACATCCTGGCACTCTTAAATTAGTTTCTCTCCAAGTATGGGCGTATATATGTAAAAATCAGGAAACCCTGCATAGCTCACATCCCTCCAAGCGGCCCTTGCTGGTTTCTGACACATTGTCTGTGTAGTCTTCCACCAGAGGTTTGGCTATAGCATATAGTCGAATTTGTGGATCTGAGATTACCCTAACCTGAAACATATTCATGGAACCTTATCTACCTTTTTGACTTTCCATAAGCTCTTTTTGGTGCCCCTACTTCCAGACAAGTACACTCTCACAGTAGGCCTGAGGCGCCCTTGTGGAGAACATGGCTACAGAGATACGGAAAGACATGAGAGGCACGCTGTTGTACAAGGACCCATCAAACAAGGACCTTGACAACTCCAACGATCCAGAAGCCAGAAGTGCCTGAGAAGTCCCACAAGTGAGAGTGGCCCTTACTCACACACACATGGATTACTCCGTACTGCAGTATATGGAAAAGAATAGAATGATCTTTATATTATATATTATACTAAGGTACAATTATATTTCACATGGCTTCTCTCGATGTAGTGAAAGTAAGGTAAGAGACAAAGATAAAAACATCAGTTATATCAGCATAATGCTTAAAAAGTGACACTCGTGCGACAACATACAAAGAATTTGTGAAAGGAAATTGTGTTGGGTAGGTGTTTTTGAGAGGGCTGAGTGTGTGTGTGTGTGTGTGTGTGTGTGTGTGTGTGTGTGTGTGTGTGCATCACAGTCCTCGTTCATACTGTTTACCATACGATGCTATTTCTCATTCGGACATTGTTGATAATTGTTAATTGAATGATACATGTGCATTTCGAGTAGCTGTATAGCACATGTCGTAGCCGTTAGTTACAATAAAACTAACCATACTTCATGCTACCAACCATATGTAGCCACACAGAAAAACAGAAAACCAGTCTGAAAAGTAAATGTATGCAGCAATAAAGATTGCATTCTCTGTAAACACATCTCTCATATTTGAAAGTGATTTAGAAAACAAGCTTGCCGATTTGGTAATGTATCTTTGATTGGAGTTATTTGCTGCAGATTTTTGGTCTGTATGCTACAATTTGTTCCACCAAAATTGACAAATCAGTGAGAAAACGGTGGTTGATTTTATGGAAATTGAACTCCTTCTTGGTGGTTTGTATGTCTGCTATTTTTCTGGGAGCTAAATCGAGCTAAACATGTACTGGATGTAAAGCAAAATGTGAGGTAATCATGGAGGAAAAGTACAAGAAAGAGTAAGTTGTCTGCAGGGATCAAAGTATACAAAGACCTGTGAGGGTGTTCAGTAAGAGGGGCATTTAAAATGAGATTAATGTTAGTGTAGCATAATTGTAAGGTAAGAGATGTTATCATGTAGATGCTTATAGCCACATAGCGACCATGGTAACCATGGTAATGGTAAAGACCATGAACTAGACAAGAAACATGTGCTTGTGTTTATCTATGTACACAACATTTATTATGGCAAGTCATGTACACAATTATTAAGTGAAGAAATAGATACATTTATCAATGTATTCCTTCAAACTCTCTGAACAAATAAACTGCTTCAACTGTCAGATATTTTATGTTCTCATATCACTTTTTTTGTATGAAATAAAAATATCTGCAGAAGCAACACTTCTGGCAGAATTGGAGGAAATGGCTTTAAAAACACCAGATGAGGAGAAGATGCCGCTCTCTCACACACACACACACACACACACACACACGCACACACAATTCCAGCTCTCACTTAATGCAAATGCTCTCTTGTGGCCCATTCAAATGTGAAATACAGCAGTTGGAACGCTGGAACAAGTGTACGTCCTCGATGCCATGGCCTGGGGTGTAGCTACTTGATGCACCATCTAAAACGTGGACAGCAGCTTGGGCAATTGGGAATGCCAGCTTTTCATTAGCATCTAAAATGGTTAAAATCACAGGTAAATGTGTAAATATCCAAAGATTAGTTTTACATTTGTATTTCTCTTGAATCAATAGCATTGTAGTATTCCAAAGAAAACATTGACGAGATTGTCAACACTGGGAGATTATTACGTTATTGTTCACATATTTTTTTCAAATCTGAATGAGGCTATAATATGAATAAGTGGCTTAATAATGACATTTTTCGGACTTTGTCAGAACTTCATCCCTGATTCAGGACATGACAACAAAATAAAATATGGTATATAATAATACATACATAAAATATGTAAATGTAAACCTTAGACAGGAAAATAATGCAGGTGTGGAGCAAGAACGTGCCACAGTGCACGGCCTATCTATTCATCTATCAATGGGATGATTTTTAGATGTTAGATGTGTGTGTCGACGAAAGGCAGAACTGAGTGTCTTTTAATGAAAAATAGAACTGTGTGTGTGTGTATGTGTGTGAATGAAACAGTGTGTGTGAATGAAAGACAGAGCTGAGTGTGTGTGCATGTGTGAATGAAAGTCAGCATGTGCAGATATTGCTGAGGTGGGTTATCATCTTTGCAACAGATTTAAACACCCACCTCTGCCCTCGACTGTAATCAGTCACATAGTAGAAATGGGATGGTGGGTTCATAGAGGCACATACACACACACACACAGTCACACACACACACATAGACAGAGATGCAGACGAAGACGAGAAGTGAAGACAGTCGGCTGGAGAAGTGGAATCAAAGTGAAAAGATGCAAAGACACCATTAGAGACACAGCAGTGAGCATGAACAAAGTGAGATACAGATACAGAATGTGGAAGAAGATATCTCGTCATCTTGCACTGTGATATACTTTCTGTAGCACAAACAGCAAAATGCATATTCGTTCCTTAGAAGTGGCTCTCCGTGCTTTCATTTCAATTCATGTCAAGTACGTTGTATTCTGGTATTGAAATTATGTGGCATAGTTATGTGTTATGAAAACTGCATTTGCAATATTTATTTCAACTCAATTCATTGCAAATTGGAATTTGTAAAATACATGGATTTGTTAACATAACAACAGTGTTGTTCTTTTAAATACCACTTTATGTTGTATTTAATAATTTGGCCGATAGTGTAATATTTGTGTTAATGCCAGATACTGTGTGAAAGGGGCGTTTGTAGAGGACTCCTGACAGAATTCACCATACGGTTGCGTGTGTACATTCTACATGCAGAGTTGTGGTTTGCCTGTCGGTGTTTAGAGAGACAGGGCTTTTAAGACAATTGACGTAAACGGGCTTCCACGGGCTTGACACCGGCGCAGTGTTGCTCAAGCTGCCAGAGTTCTGGGAATCGTCAGCCCCTGCCTGGTTTGCCCAGACAGATGCGGATCACTGCGAACGTCGCAACATGTTGTGTCAGCCCTTGGAAATTCAACAGTGAAAATAGTAATGAGTCTACGGAAAAAAACAAAAAAAACACAGTATGTGACACTCAAAGCGCACCTGCTGAAAACCTTTGAACTTTCCAAACCTGAGCGAACTAGCCAACTTTTCTCTATACA
>OMOU01044745.1:0-10733 GCA_900312585.1 Malacocephalus occidentalis
GAGTTTTAAAGTGAAACACCCGTGGATATTGCCCACCAATGACAGATTCACTGAACTGCAAGTTCAACAAGCTCACGTTCAAGTCATGCATTCTGGTCTTCAAGGCACTCTGACACAATTGAGAGAAAGATTTTGGATTTTGAGAGGAAGACAAATGACAAAGAAAATAGTGAGTCAATGTTTTGCCTGCAGACGTTTCAAAGTAAAACCAGGACAGCAAATATCAGCTCCGCTGCCACGAGATCGAATCACTGAATCCCCTCCATTTGAAACAACTGGAGTTGATTTCGCTGGCCCTATATTTGTCAAACCTAATGACAGAAGACGTACATTGCACTGTTTACTTGTGCGGTGACGAGGGCTGTGCATTTGGAGTTAGTTTCGGACATGACAACGGAAAGTTTCCTGCTTGCCTTCAGGCGATTTATTGCCAGAAGAGGAATATGCAAAGTGATTTATTCTGACAATGCAAAAACCTTTAAAAAGGCAGCAGATGAACTACAAACTTTGTGGAAAACACTAAACAGAGAACAACTTCAGGAGTTCTTGTCAGAAAAACGGATCCAGTGGAAATTCATTGTGGAACGAGCTGCCTGGTGGGGAGGAATGTGGGAAAGAATGGTCAGGTCTGTTAAGATGTGTTTAAAGAAGGTTTTGGAAAAGCCTTTCTCAGGTTTGAAGAATTGCAAACATTCTTGACGGAGGTGGAGGCCGTAATTAACTCTCGACCTCTCACTTATCTGGAATCTGATGAAAATCTTGCCCCTCTCACACCAGCACATTTTCTGACAGGAGAACGACTGACTTTATTGCCAACAAGAACAATGAAAAATACTGACTTTATTGGAGTAAATGCCAAAAGGATCAACAAACGGTGGCAGTACCGAGAAAGACTTCTTAACCTGTGTGGAAACGCTGGAGGGATGAGTATTTGTTGTTATGAGATCTGCTCATGTTTCAGATCCCATAACTCCAACTAGCCCATTCAAGATTGATGACGTAGTACTGATTCATGATCATCTACTGCCCCGACAATGCTGGAAATTGGGCCGAGTCCAAGACATAATAACTGGACGAGACGGGAGAGTTCGTTCGTGTTCTGTTCAGTTGCCAAACCATTCTTTGATAAGACGACCCATCCAGTTGTTATATAATCTTGAACTGAATTGAATTAAGACTATTGATAGATGTACGGATGAACATTTGATAGACTGTTCATCGGTCCGGAGTTTGTTATGACTCATCCTGTCAGAATACCTGCTAGCTGCACTTCGCCTGGCTCCTCCTCCTAGCTCCACCTCCAGTGCTCTGTGAGGTGTGTGTGTGGGTTGATTGAAAAGTCAGGACAGCTGGGTTAGAGGGTGAGAGAGAGAGAAATGTTTGGCTGACATGTCCCAGTTCCAAGTTTAACCTGTTCAAACAAAGAATACTTGTAAAATAAAGCATCAAAGAAAACAGCAAATGACTCATCAAATCCTTGAAGAATCCTCACTACAATATGAGTGGGTCAGGGCTCCCTTTGGTCTGTCCAATGCACCTGCAGCCTTCCAATGAAGTATGGAGGAGATGCTGGACACACTTCAGGATGAATGCTGTATACCGTACCTCGAAGACGTCTTGTGCTATACAAGGTTATTTGAAGAACACGTTGAAAGACTCCGGAAAAGTATTGTCTCAGCAGATGGGGTGAGGACCCCAAGGATTTGGAAGCTATCCTGGCACTCAAAGAGAAGACACCTCAGATGGTTGGGGATGTGTGGGAATTCTCGAGGATTGCCAAACCACTCTATGAGCTACTTCAGTTGAAGTCCTCCACAACAGGAGTGGTACCCGTGAAGCCAGAACACTCTCAAGAGGCTGATCCAGATGCTAGCCAATCCGCCATTGTTAGCATATCCAGACTTCCAGCCGTTCACACCGACGCTTCAGAGAATGTCTGAGGAGCCGTCCTATATCAATAGCAGGAAGCAAAGTTAAAAGTCATTGGATACAGTTTGAGGACGCTCACACCAACAGAACAGAACTACAATCTCCATTCTGGGAAGCTTGAGATCCTCGCCTTGAAATGGGCTGTGTGCAAAAAATTCAGAGACTAACTGTTTAATGTCCCCCATTTCACCATCTATACAGAAAACAATATGCTGACATATGTCATGAGCACGACGGAACTCAATGCTGTAGGCCAGATTTCTGATTTAACAGAAAGTATCAGCCGGGCAAGATCAATATTGACGCTGTCACATTGTCCCATCTGCCTCTTGACATCAACAAATATGTGGCTGGGTTCACTGAAGAGCTGTCACAGCATGCTATCCGCACCACCTGGGAGGGGAACCAAGACGCTCAGGAGAGGGACGTAGCCTAGACTGCAGCTTTGAACCTTGCCGACCAAGCTGCTGACCAGCAATCTGGTGAACTACCAACGATATGGCACGATGAGCTAGTGAGTGCACAAAGGGAAGACCAGGCCATTGGAGAAGTAAATCGCCTGGTAGAAGGTAACAGAGCTATCGACACTGACACATGTAGAGTCGTGAATGGGCCTACAAGGAAACTACTACATGAGTGGAGTAAACTTCACTTGGGCTGATGGGCTGCTCTACCAAAGGACAATTGGGAGATGACAGCTTGTCATACCAGTGAAGTACAAGATAACCGTAATGAAGCACCTCCAGGCCTGGCCATTCACTCATGTCTGAGCTCCCATGGGAAGCATCACATCAAGCTCACCCCTAGAACTAGTTTGTATAGAGTATATCCTAGTGGTCATAGATCAATGACAAGATTCTCTCAAGAGTAACCCACAAAGAACAAGTCTGGTCGAACTGCAGAAGAACGCATGTATGTAAACATGATCAGGGCCGTGAGTTGGAGAATGAGCTCTTCCGAACTCTCCAGATGCTGTCAGAGGTTGGCCATTCCCGAACACCATAACACCCTCAATGCAATCCCGCAGAGAGATTCTACTGGACGTTACTACAGATGTTGAAGACACTTGAAGAGAAATAGAAGGAAATGTGTAAAGAAGATCTCCCGCAGACTCTGCATGCATACAACTGCACCAGACACGTGTCCACAGGGTTCCCATTGACCTGTTGTTCAGGTTGATCACAGATGAAGAACCTAACTCACCCAAAGGCTATGCAGAGAAATGGGCAGATGGAAACAGTAACCAATCAAGCTCCAGGAACAAAGCATACTAGGACAAGCAGATGAGGGTAATAGTCCTTCAGTCTGGACTAGTAGTCTGCAACCTGAGTGAACGAGGAGGTCCAGGTAAACTGAGATCATAGTGGGAGAAGAACATTTACATTGTGAGAGAGCAAGTTGGAGACAACCCTGTGTATAAAGTCAGCCCAGAGAACAGTGAAGACGAGCATACTCTACTGGAACATGTTACTCCTAGTGAATGACCTACCTGTCGACCTACCACCGCATCCAGTAAAAGCAGTGCCCATGAAGCAACCAAGGGGAAGACACAGCCAAGACAACAAGAGAGAGTTATCACACAGCAGTGACACCATCGACTCAGACGACGATGAGGGGACAGGGTGCTATTGGTTGAGAATATCAATACCAAGAGAAAAAAGAACAGGGGGAACCTACCTACCTAAACTGAGATCTACTCGAGTGCCACAAGAGAAATCCAACCCAGGGGGAAGCCTCCCAAAGAGCAGTACATAGCTATGCGGCTGAAAGACAAACTGAGATTGAAAATGTACCTGAATTAGATCAGCCAGGCCATGTTGTAGAGGAGGATTTAGACCCTTTGAGGGAAGAAAGGCAGTTAGATGAGGATGTTAGTCAAGAACAGGTCCACCAGGGACAGAAAGCCTAGGAAAGTGTTTACTTGCAAGATGCTAGGGGAACCTTCACTGCAGCCCACAGTCAATACCGTAGGGGCCTGTAGTATGCACAACTAGAATATATAAAATCATTAACCCAGTACATGACTGTCATTTATTCAGTGAATACGTTGGATTGTGCTTATTATTACACAACACATGAACCTATAGAACATAATAAATTAAGAGACGCGATGAGACGTGTGGCGTTCAGGACAGCTCCGGAATGCGGGAGCTGCGACGTCTCCCAGTCCCTCTCCCGAACACCCAATCTCTATCTATCTCCTGGTGATAACTAGCCACCCATTTCCACAAGACATAATGTACATACACATGAAATTAACACAAAACCTGTGACCATACATTTTGTGTGTGCTACATGTGGAAGGTTCTGTGTTCTTTCGCCCCCAATAAATGTGACCAGCAAAGGCCAATTTCAGACAGCCAACAGCTGGTCCAGTTGCCATGCCTACCCAGCTGGGGGAAAGGATGATGTCATCTTTGCACAGCTGCGCTCCTAAGACCAGAGTGATATTTTGTTTGAGTCAACATCTCCTCATTGGCAATTATGATTCATAAATCCAAATAAATCTGGAATCTGTAGCGAAACATGAACCAAACTGAATGAATAACATAATTGCCTGACTCTGTCTATCTAGGTGAGGATGCTTTAACCACCCACACTCCACCATATAAAAGAGAAAAGATGAAAACAAACCAGTTCATTTGAATGGGATGCATGAAAATGCATGAAATCACAATTTTTGGACAACTGGGAATATTGGTGAGCAATGCTGCTATTTCACCGACTGTGGTTGATACATTTCATCCTTTAGATTTCAGGAAATATAAAAATGCATGTTTTGTGATTGTGAGTCCTTCTTCTTGCCGAAGATCATGTGTCATTGCGTCTGTGTGCTCACGACATGACTGGATGTCCTGGCATTCACCAGTCACCAACTTCCTCTAGGTTTCTTCCCTTTGGGATTTGGGTTTCTCCTTGACCTCCAGAGGGCTTCTAGGGTTCGGGGCTGTTGGTATTATGTGGCCGTGGAGTCCTTTGAAACTGGAACTCAAAACTGTTTTTTCCCCCAGGCCATCAGGCTGTTGTACATTGATAACATTGATAATATTTAGACAATTCAACTACTCTGGATGCATATGCCACTACTCAGTTATAATTGACAATCCAAACACAGTTACTAGATTATTCGGAAGCAGATGGCATTGAGTAGCTTGTTGTAGAAATATCTGAAAAAATCGTGTACATTTATGCGTTCTCTTGGAGTTCTCTCGATGTCAGATATTGTTAATAATCCTAAATAATAATGCTAGCTGATAGAAAGGTGTCAACATGGCCTCTGTCTCCTCAGATTGTCCATCTCTGGATGTGGCTGGCCCCTCTGGGTTCCTCCAGACAGATGTATGAGTGACTTCAGAGCGTTACTCTGAGTGCACAGGCCAAGCCCAGGGCTTGTTCTTTAGAGAGTGTTAATTAGATGAACGTGTTCCAACAAGACCCATAAACGCTGAGGAAGGAGGTGGTGTCCATTCACACGAATTATGCTTGTTGTATGTTCCAGTCAGATCCACAAGCCATGAAGGTTTTCTCACCCAAATGTGGGAGGAACAGTGTAGTGGTTATGGTGTTCTGCCAAAAAGGTTGCAGGTTCCAAAGCCTACCAGTAGGCATCCTTCAGCAAGATACTAATCCCTGCTCCTAAATGACGTTTACAGAAAAATGGTTTGTAAGTCGCTGGTCGTTTAGCAGACGATTCCACCCAAAGAGACTTCACATGCATATCAGATACATGATCTGGCAGGCTGTGATCAGGGGATCGGGGGTTCAAACCCAGTACCTTTCAACTGGGAGTCAAACATCCTTACTACACTACAAGTTTGCTGAATTGTAAATGTGTACATGGTATACAGTATTTCTGTGGCTTTCTCACATATGTATGCCAGTCAATGTCTGTCCAGACTTGTCTAGAATCCTTTGGAAGGACACCACACAATCAATGCATTAAAATGTGTCTTTTGAAGTCCCTCACGCAGAAGCATGCCATTTTCTGACAGCTTCAATAAAAAACCAATACATTAAATGTATTAATTTAGCAGAGACTCTGTAGTTGTGTTTGATATCGTGAGCTAATTTACCCCATACTTGATATCTTATCCCGATGACTAATGTTGGTGGCGTAAAATTAAAGATGAATTAATCATGGAAATATAAATCAGTAGGCCTACTGACAGATATTGAGACAGATATTGAGAATGAGATTGATATATTTTTGGAATGTACACATTGGAATGTACGTATTTTGTAATTTTGTATGAATTTGCAAATTTACTGAAAAGCTCTTGAAAGCAAGAATGATCTACATAGGCATCGTCATTCATGCAGACAGGCGATATGAATGTCTTCTGGTGGTCTAATTACGGTATAGTGAATGCTGCCCTCCACTGGCCCAGACACGGTACTGCATATTTCAAGCATTGAGCAAACTTGACAGTTCATCAGGGTTTAATGATATGTTTCTCATTCTATTTTTACATCTGCGAGATAAGTGACATGTAACATGTATCTGAATTAACTGAAAATGGCTTTAGATTAAAATCAAAGTCAGTTACATTGACACTTTGACATCAGAACTCCCTCTTTAAGGGTGCACTTGAAGGTTAAGTGTAGCTTTTAGTTTTAGATGTGAATCACAACGTGAATACAAAGTCATCCAAGTGTTCATCTCACTGTATGTACTGGTGGACCTTTAAGTACTTAACACTTCATTAGGAATTCACCAGAGAAGAGACACTTGAGCATGAACTACTAATCCCTCACAAGGCCGATCAGTTCAGAGCATTTGCTTTTCAATGCTTCTATAACCCATCAAAGTCAAAGTCAAAGTGTTTTATTGTCACATGTTCTTCATAACACAGGGCCATTCTGAATAGTGACATTCTTGTGACATGGCAGGCAACAGTATACAAAAAAGTAGGCAACAAGAAATAAAATATCAAGAAGGGAAATGTTATATATATATATACACTAACACAATATACATAAAAAAAGGTACAAAAATATAAAATATTAAATGTGATGTTATGATGACTCCAGAAGTATTGATTGAATGCTGAGGATTATAAATGTACAAGTAAGTACAAGTAACTAAGGGCAGATACACAAGTGAAGGCAGAAGTACAGTATATGGCATATGGCATGTCATAGCAGAAATATACAAAAGATAGAGAATCAGAGCATATTTAAATATAGCATAGGGTATATGGCATATGCATCCAGAGTAGTTGAATCATCTAAATATTATCTATATATGTCTATATCTATATATGTTATAAATATACATTTAAAGTGATCAATACAATCAATGAGATTGGTGTTGCTGGTTGAGAAGCCTGATGGCCTGTGGGGGAAAGAAATGTTTTTTGTCTGGTAGTCGGTGCCTGGATGCTGCGATAACGTCTACCAGAGGGCAGCAGTGTGACCAGTCTGTGGCCTGGGTGGCTGTGGTCCTCTATGACTTTCTGTGCCTTCCTAAAGCATCGTGTGGGGTATATGCTTTGCATGGTTGGGAGATGGCAGCCAATGATCTTCACAACCCTCTGGAGGGCCTTGCCATCTGCAGCAGAGCAGCTGCTGAACCAGGCAGTAATGCAGCCAGAGAGGAGGCTCTCGATGATGCACCTGTCAAAGTTAGTGAGGGTTTTTGCAGACATGCCAAAGTTCTTGAGTCTCCTCAGAAAGTAAAGGTGCTTTTTGGCAGATTTTACAGCCAAGTCCACTTGCCTGGACCAGATGAGGACATCTTTGATGAACACACTGAGGAGCTTGAAGCAGGAGGCTTTCTCTACTTCAGCTCCATCGATGTGTAGGGGGGCATGACACCTCCCTGTCGCTTCCTGTCTTCTGCAAATGTAAGGATGCTGTTGGAGCTGTGTGCGGCTACACACTAATGCGTGTACAGAGCATACAGGAGGGGACTGAGTACACAGCCATGAGGGCCTCCGGTGCTCAGGGTGAGACTGCCTATTGTCACCACCTGGGGTCTGCAAATCAGGAAGTTCAGGATCCGGTTGCAAAGGGAGGAGTTTGACCCAAGGCTCCTGAGCTTGAGAACAAGCTTGACAACCACAATGGTGTTGAATGCTGAGCTGTAGTCAACGAGTAGCATCCTCAAGTATGTGTTACACTTCTTCACGTGGGAGAGGGCTGTCAGGGCATGGTGTCATCCGTAGCTCTGTTGGGACAATTTACAAATTGAAGGGGACCCAAGGTGTCAGGAAGGGTGGAGCAGAAGTGGGTTCTGACTGGCCGCTTGAAGCACTTGATGATGGAGGTCAGCGCTACAGGGCGGTAGTCAATCAGGCACGTGATGGAAGGTTTCCTCGGTATGGGGACAATGGTGGTCTACTCCGGGATTGTCATGGCTTTCCGGCACCTTGCCTCTCTTCTTCTTCCTCCAGCAGCGAGCTGGTAAACAGGTGACCGGCCCAAGGACAAGCTTTTCAGCTGGTCCTATGGTAATCAGAGAAAAAGTCTGAGAAAAGGTTCCTCCCTCCCTCAAAATCACTCATCTATGCCACACTGCATTGCTTAGGAAGGCATACCAAGCTTTATTGCTCATCATCTATTTTATTTGAATGTTGTCAGAGCCAGAAGTAGATATGACATGGATGCAGAGATAACTGAGGTTAGAGGTTTACACCAAAATGCTGGACTGCATCAAACAGACAGGCAGAAAGAGGCAGGCAGACAGGTAAGGTAGACAGATAGAAAGACAGACCATGAATGTAGATGGATAGACAGATAGAAGCAGCAGATCTCAATTCATCCTAATTTTCCCTTTCATAGAAAGAGCATTAAGTTTATGTTTTGTAAAATAAATTGATTTGAAATTCACGCAGCATTCTAGTCCAGAGCTTTTGTTCCTCTTGGTTGGATTGATGAGCTTTGAAAAAACAAAGACACCTAATTTGGGAAAAGGAAGAAAGTTGTAATATTTCAAAAGACGTATGGCGTGCCGTGTCCCATTCAGTTCTGCTCAAGCAGAACCATCATTGTCAGGGTTCCCCCTTCAGCTAATCCCTGGTATTCAGTTGGCATTGGGAAGACAATGCTATTGTTTTAGTTATCAGTCCTCTCCTGGATAACCGAGTATCACTTCAAAGCATGTAATAGACAGGTCCACTTTGGTTTACGTGTCAATGTCATGTTTTAGCCTCACTTAAGCGTGAAATGCACATTGTACTAATGCGTTTCAAAACCATGTCAAGTTTCTGTCTGTGGAAAATATTTCATCTTCGTTAAGTGAATGTATTTGATTTAACATATGAGATTGTTAATTACATTTTTAAACATTACTATGGTTATTATTACTATGTTTGTTACGGATGCAATTATTAAAAACGGAATGACTCAGTGAAAGGTCAGTAGAAGATAAAAAACGTATGGCCACCTAGACTGGGTATGACAGAGACTTCTGGTCTTTTTCATATGAATATGTAACATTATCAATATTGTGGCTCTAGCCCTGCAGGAAGTGACTCAAAAAGCATAATCAAATACTCTTTTGAAACACATGAAAGCAAAACTTCAAAATGATCATTTAAGATCAAGACAGGCGTTATTCAATACAAAAGACCAATAGAAATATGCAAGACGGCGTAACATCGCGGATTAGCTATTTTATACTGCCCTCTTGTGGCTGTCCGTGCAATGCACAACATTGAAGCGCAGTAGCCAAACTGCTCATTCAATTATTGTATATGCAGTCAATGCAGATATCTGTTTGAATGAATGACAAGACAATCATGAACAAGCGTAGAAAACTGCGTTACAGAAGGTTGGCCAGGAAAAACAAATAATTTACCACGAATGTGCTGACACACATCTTACTCAATCACAGGTCTAGGTTATGTGCTCAGTGAATCAGCACCGTGGACAGTGGCAATGTCATGGTCATGTTGTGTGTTGTTTAGAGTAGGCTTCAAACAGAAACTCGATAGGGTGAGGAAGTAATGTGAAAACATTACGTTGGAATATGTTTAACACATATTTTGCAGTTGATGTCGTGTAAGTAGACCGGCTGTCCGCAACGTACTGATGTTCGTATATATTTTCACTGTCCTTCTGTCCTCCCGTCTAGAACAAAGTCACAGTAAACTGCTGAATATTTTGAACAAAGCAGCACTGTCCTACACCACACCAGAAACTCGACCCTTGAAACAAATTTTAAAAAAATGAAAGAAATGAAAATCAAAAGCGCCCCTACACCTTTTAGGGGAGGTGACTTTGAGAAACGCCAGGTTGCAGTAATCCTGGAGTTGTCGAAGCAAACTAACTCACTCAACTTATACTTTCACTTTGAACTCAAATGAGGACTTCAGTCTGTCCTGATAGGAGGGATATTCCCTATTGCGTTTTATGTGTTATCCTTATACTGTACTTTATTTTGTGTGGTGCTGGCATGATATTATTTGTTAGGTTGGAAGTACATTCACGATTCATAGTCTTTTAGTTCATTCTTAAATAGACAAATACTGACCGGTTGAATTCTGAGATTCCAGAAAATGTGATAACTCGGCAGGTGTATGTGACAAATGATGTATGTTTATATTGAATCAACAATATGTGTGTGTGTGAGTGTGTGTGTGTGTGTGTGCACGCCTGTGTGTGTGCACGCCTGTGTGTGTGTGTGTGCGTGTGTTCCTATATGTGTGTCCCTATGTGTCAAATGTCGCTGCTGTCCAAGAATGTCCACGTGGTGCGCTTGGGGAGCACATCATTTGCCCGAAGCAAAGAGCTCCATTGACTCCCATTCACTCTCACTCATTCTCCTCTCTCCTTCATTGTGTCGGTGCATTGCACATATA
>OMOU01044746.1:0-20755 GCA_900312585.1 Malacocephalus occidentalis
AGACTCAGCAAAACCCTGTTGCACTCTATTCAAGGGATGATGAATGAACAACAACTGTGTCCTGACATATGCCACCGGAATTACAATACACTCATCTTTGCACACGCACACACGCACACAAGCACGCACACACACTAATGTATGTCTTTAGCGTGGGCAAAGTGCTGACTCCGCCGGATCAGCAGTACAGCTTTTAAATCTGTTGACTTAGCGCAATGCCATAAAAATTATAGGGGTCTGTTTCCCCCCTTCTTCTTCTTCTTCTTTACTTCCCCAGCTCATGCAAAAACGCTCGCCCTGCTCCTGTGCACAATACCGACACTGATGAGGTTGACTCACTAGCGACGGGGGGGCTTTCTAAATACCGCCACTTTCGCCGGCCCCTCCGTGCGCGTGGGGCTCTGCTGCCAACCTTCCAAAGGGGCAAGGGGCCGGATTTAGATTTGCATGCATGCATGCATGCGCGTGCGTGCGTGTGTGTGTGCATACTGTATATGCAGGCGTATGCATTTAAGATGACGGATTATTCATTCATGGCCACGCCGGGGAGATTCTGATACCGGAACGAGTCATTAGCACAACGACAAACTTGCGTTGTGTAAACACTCTGCTTCTGCCCTTTCAATATGAAATTGAGTTGAGGCGAGGTTCATTTAGATCGTGTTTACTGAGCAAGCCTTAATGCAAGACATTAGCAACCACGCATGTTTGTGTGTACACATATATATATATATAACACACAACTTTGTATTAGTGTGTATTTATTCATGGATACCACCACAACAATCATTTACATTTCTCAGGTAAACGCATAGATATGCACTTTTAGCACACGTTACACGTCACAGTAAGAAGACGCTATTTAATCCTCACTCACTGTTGAAGACCATGTTGTTGTCTTTGAAGTCTTTCCACTGCTGGAACCACTTGGAGTCTTTGTGGAGAACCACGCCCATGGCATCCCTATGAAACACACACACACACACACACACACACACACACACACAATATCATGATGAAACGGGTCAGGTTTAACGATCCAAAGACACCGGGTGCGGTCGGCACAGAGGATCACCTACTCGTTGGCTTCGAAGACCTTGCCCTCGGCCACAGCACCCTTGAAGGAGAGCTCGGTCCTCTTCCTGAGTCTGGAGGGGCGGCGGTACGGCCCGGTGTGACCCAGGTCATCCATCTCCTTCTTCACGTTCTCCATGCCCTGGTGGCACGCAGGTAAACACATCGCCGGTGCTGAATGGTGTCCTGTCAAATGTTGTCGATATAGCTACTAAAATCGGATCAGCCCAGTAATCGGGATATAGATTCAATGCATTACTGTGTGGCCTTCGTCAGCCTTCTTTATGAATGAATGCATTTCTGAATGAGAGGTACACGGGTAACCACATTATGCGCATTTTCTTTGGATGTGATCACAAGACATGAAAGGCTGCCATCTTAAATGCGCTACAAGTTTGAGACATGGCCATTCTTCTTCTTCTTCAAAAGAAAAATCCTATAATGAATGCAGTATTATGCTGACGTACTCGTCAATACAATGAGCCACTGTGTACCTGTGATATTGCTTTGAAGGCGCTGGTCTTTCCAAACTTCTCCCCACTTTTGGACACTGTTTCTGCAGAGCTTTTGGCCGTCTTGGCTGCTTCCTCCACGCCCTCCTTGATTTTCTTCCCTATGTCTGATCGACTCACCTCTTCCAGTCCCTGGTCGTACATGTACACGTACACGTACACATACACATACACACACACATACACACACGCACACGCACACACACACACACACACACACTTAACAATCTAGGATATTTTCATTGACCACTTGTTTCGAATAGAGGAAAGCCAATCATTCGCAAAGATGGATAAAAAAAAGAAAGAATGGAGGGTAGATTGACTGTATCGACACGTACCTCTTTCACCGTCTCTGAGATGGTCCCCAGCGTCTTCCTGAGGACTTCAGAGCTCTTTGCCGTTTCAGACTCGATAGTTTTCTGGGAGACAGACAAGGAGGAACATTGCTTAAGCAACCTCTTCTATAACCACGAAGGAACACAATCTGAATTCCAACCAATCTATTTCAATTTCTTGATGTTTCATGCTGATTTTAGTGAAGCACAAACGAGTGCAATAGTGTCACTGAACACTGACATATTTCCGGCGGGCCTGTTGCAGTGCGTCTGATTCTTCTAGTTTCTTGGCCTCATCGCGGAACTTCTTGATGTTTTCTGTCATCTCCTTGTTCTTGCTGAACTCCTGCTTCAGGTTGTCCATGAAGCCTCGCAGGAAGCCCTTCCTGCCCCCATCGTCGGACGAGTGCCTGACCTAGGGATGAAGATAACCATTTTTTGTTCTTTAATTATTGCATTTTCAGATACGGTGTGACTCAGGAGGGAAGGCTTCTTGCTCATGGATGCCTACTGGTAGACTGTGTGGACATTGGGGCTCAAACACAGAACCTTTCGCAACCAGGGCAATCTACCACTAGGTTGCCATGTTCCATTATTTGAAAATGAAATATATGAACATAATAGTTAATTTGGTTGTTGGTGATGAGGATCTGGTTCTCATAGCTCAGATGTCGTGGTACAGAGGAATGGGCTACCTGTGAGGGGCTTGTGAGGGAGCCGCATGTTGTGAAGATATGAGGTCTACTGCTGTGCAGGAGCAGGTAGGAAGGGCTGCGTGCCAGGACACCTCGCCTTACACATATCTAGAGCACAAAGAAAGCACAACAATAATAATGAAAATAACCTACAGGTATAAGACTTATCAACGACGCTTCATTTCGAATAATTGGCATAAAGAGAAAATGAGCTGAAACACTTTCGATAAATCATGTGCCCATACACCGGCTTCATCGGATTGTCCGGTCGGTTCGTAAACAGCCTAGTGAAATTAAATGGCTAGATGTTTCAAATAAAGGTTTGTATAAAGTGTTGTATTAAATATACACGCATTTGCGACTGTTCAAAGTGTACGCTCATTTGTAAAACCTACCTGATAACACTGACACAAGGAGGCTGCCATCTTGGTTGCGCTGTCTATGACCTTTTCCGGTGTTGACCTTCCGATGTCTGCGGTGGGAGGAGCTTGAAGCACTTCCGTGGGTGCAGGGCGCAGGCAGATACAATGGGCTGCACGCAATATTACATAATGCAACTTATTGCGTTGCCTGGATGACTTGCAATAATTACGGTAATCTTAGAATGTACGAGGCTGCATGAGGAATACTCAATTCCACTTTAAAATAAGCCATAGCAGTGACACGCTCACAGCACGTTGGTTATGAATTCAACTTCTTACTATTTACCATTTGGTTATGACACCAAATAGTAAATAAAGTAATAGACATTACTCATGCAAAATGGTGCACAGGAAAAAAAACACAAGTTCCAAATGTTAAGATTTAATTATCAAAACACCAAAGGCCTTGACAGGTTTAAAAAAAAGACAAAATTATGATTTGGTCACTCAAAAGAGAAGTAACTAAAACAGCACTAATACACAAAGGTAATGTCTGGAAATGTCAATCGTATGACAAGTTGATTCTACAGAAACAAGACAACATATGTAGTTTGAGCGACAAGTGATCTTATGCGTTCCTATCAATTCTAACATCGATTTCTCTGCCGTTGAGGCGGTATCCGTTCATGCTTCGGCAGGCGCGCTCGGCCGTCTCTGGGTTGTCGAAGCGCACCACACCACAGCCCTTAGACTTTCCATTCTCCATCTTGATGTCAGCGTACTGCACCATGCCTGCACAATTTAAGGAGATGGTGTTCATTTACAGCACAGGAATCATTCTAGGCCAAATTAGAAACCAGATGTTGTCTTTAACGATCCACGTCTTCAGTGATATTTGATGTTCTTACCACATGTATTGAACGTATCCTTCAGCATCTTCCAAGTGAAATCAAAGGGCAGCTGCAAGACAAAAAGCAGCTCAGGTCAGTCTAATTGCATACAATTTTGAATATTCTAAGTTTATACGATCCAAAGAATGCACATTTACATTCCAGATCACTCACATTTCTGACAAAAATCTGGCAGCCCTTCCTGGCATTGACACCTCCAGCTCCCCCGGGTCCGCCAGGGCCGGCGCCAATGAAGGAGTTTCCGCCAAAGTTGCCACGCTCCATGTCGGCCGGACGGTCAAACTGGCCGCCAACATTGCCCGCCCCCATTCGATCCATGTTGGACCCGATGCGGTCGAGGCCGCCGGTGGGGAAGCGGTCGAGACCCCCGGAAGATCCCATGCGGTCAAAGTTGTTCTGGCCCATTCTGTCGATCCCGGTGTTGCCCATGCGATCCATGCTCATGGGGGAGCTGAAGTCCAGGCTGGTGCTGATGCGGTCCAAGCTGGACGGGCCTAGGCGGTCGAACCCGGCTGGGCCCAGGCGATCCATGCTGGAGCTCATACGGTCCAGGCCAGTACCCAGCCTGTCCATACTGGGCCCCAGCCGGTCCATCCCTGAGCCCATGCGGTCGAAGCCAGTACCCAGCCTGTCCAGGTCAGACCCGCGGTCCATCCTGTCCATCCCAAGGCGGTCCATTCCCGCCAGGCGGTCTATGCCGGTTCCCAGGCGCTCTATTCCGGAATTCATGCGGTCGCCTCCAAGGGAGTTCCCTGCAAGAATTTTAATCAGTGGTGCCCAGAGCCAAATATAACAATGATGTCCATCGTGTCCCTCGACTCATGAAATCTGGAAAAACATACTAACCCACTCCTCTCTCAAAAGAGTCTCCAAAGCTGTTGCGGGACATGCCCATTTCATTTCGGCCAAAATCCCTGTCGAACGCGCCAGCAATCCCACGGTCCATTTCTGACAAGACAAGAGATCAAACCATGAGCAAAAACAAGCATGAAGCGGTTCCATGCCTGCAGTGAAATATTAAACGCGGCCTTACCATTCATTCTCCCCATGCCAGAGGGTCCAAAACGATCCATGTTGTTTCCTCCGCCATCACTGCTACCGCCAAAGTTGTCCATGCCTAGAGACAGACGGACCGACATTGAGCGCGCACACGCATACACGCTCCCGAGAACAGCATGTTTGTTTCAGTAGCATACATACCTCCTCGACCTCCCATTCCACCACCAAAGTTCATACCATCCATTCCTACAAACCAGCAGTGCAGCAAGGATTAGCTGAAGATGTTAGAAACTTCCATTTGTTTACAAATCTTTTCCAAAAGCCTAATAATTACCTCCAGGGCCCATGTTGCCCATGCCCCCCGCACCCCTGCCTTCTCCTCTGTTGAGCTGGGTAGCATCAATGGGCTGGCCGCCTGGGCCCAGGCCTAGACCAATACCACTCAGACCACCTGGGCAGAGGTGGAACGCGGTTAAGTCAACTTAAACGGCAAATACATGCATTACTGCAATATGCACGCATCTAAAAAGGACGTCCCGTCTCACTTACGGGGAAGAGCGGCCGGTCTCTCGGGTGGTCCGAAATCTCCTTTGGGCAGAGATTTCTCGTCCTTAAAAAGGAATTCAAATGTACATTTAGAAACAAAAATATGATGGCGATCTTCCCAAAACATTGGTAAGCAACTTTTTTTGTCGATATAGTGAATTACTTACCAGTTTGACGTGCATGACCCTATTGAACAGCAACTGGCCATTGAACATAGCTGGGCATAGTTAAGGAAAATGTGAGGAGTACCGTATTACGGTTAAGCATTCTGTGAAACATTTACACGCACACAAGTCAAAATAAACACATCACGTTCCGTCTGAACAAGGATACAGACAGCCTGGACCGCTTCGATGGGCATATCAAAGGTCACAGTGCCCATGCCTCGGCTCTTCCCATCCTTGTCCTCCAGGATGTCTGTCCTGACCACCACGCCCGCCATGCCAAACACCTCCTTCAGCTTCTTCCAGCCCACCTTGTAATCCAGCTACAAAAAAAAAAGAACAGGCAACACTTGGGTTAAGAGACCGTACCGGGGTTGGTTCACAATGCTCAATTTGGAAGGCATTAAAAGGACATTGTGTGCAGAGTACACGTTTACACTCAAAACTAAACGGGCGCTGCTTACGTTAGCCACAAACACGGTGCTACCGATCTTGCCGGCCTGCAGGCCATGGATGATTTCATTGGGGATGTTGGGGTTATTCATCAGGCTGGGTGGGATGTTCACCGCGGGGGGCCCACCGGGGCCGGGCCCCATGCGGTCCATGTTCATCCTCTCCATTCCGCCCATCCGGTCCATCCCGCCCATGCGGTCCATGTTCATGCCGCCCATCCGGTCCATGCGGTCCATCCCGCCCATGCGCTCCATGTTCATCCCGCCCATGCGGTCCATGCGCTCCATGTTCATCCCGCCCATGCGGTCCATGCGCTCCATGTTCATCCCGCCCATGCGGTCCATGCGCTCCATGTTCATCCCGCCCATGCGGTCCATGTTCATCCCGCCCATGCGGTCCATTCGCTCCATGCGGTCCATTCCGCCCATGCCTCCGTGGCCCCCGGGACCGTGGCCTCCCCCGCCACCCTGGGCCTTGTGGGCCTCCCTCTGAGCGATCACGCCGTCCGGATCCTGGGCAGAAATGAAGCGCATTTTGATTAGCAAAGCCAGCGAAAAAGGGGGTGTGTGAGCCACGAGGGGGGCGTAGTTAGCTCTGTCGCGCAGTGACAGGGGAGCGGAGCGGCCAGAATGCCTGGATAAGGACGCAGCTGTAGCGAATGAGTGCAATTAACTATATATAAATGACACCTGTGCACTCTTCCTGCAGTAGAGGCTGGGCACACATGGCCAGAGAAAACCGGAGGGACGTCGAACGCGAGAACAACGCTGCACTCCCGCAACCCAGCTGTCGGACCCACTGCAACTGTCTTTTATTTAGTATATCAGTCCGTTAAACGCGCAATAGCGACCTGTGTTATCCAATTAAAAACCCTGTATTATTTTGAAGCCCCTTTGAGTTCTCAACGATCCGGAAAAGAACCCAGGAAAGCCACAGACGTAGCATTGTAAGAGACATTGTTACAGGGTGGAATTCATGACGTGGTGCCAAGTGGGCGTTTCTCGCTGCACCGTGGGTGTGTGATGCGTGTTCTACCTCTTTGACTTTGAGAGGGCGGCCATTGAGGATGTGTTTGTTGACTTTCTCCACGGCTTTCTTCATTAGCTCCTCGGTCCTAAACTCGACAACACTGAAAACAAAAGTAGTGACTCATGACTGTGCATCCGGTCTTGGGTCACCGCACTTTGCTGATTGACGCCAGAGAAGTAGATGGCAAAAATCTAGTCAAGACTACTCACGCGCAGCCCTTGGTTGATAGAAGACAGCCAGGCAAGCCATGGAATTGGGGAAAGAACATTCAAGTTAGCAAAACCGTGGTTATCCAGAGACGCCGTCAGCATTATAACTGTCAGAATTAAGCACAAGTAAATATCATGCACATACAACATGTGAAGCATCACACAAAAATAACTTACTGGGCAGGTGTTGGATTCACATTGATAGGACACAATATTAACAGATAAGACATTTTTCACAACTCGAATTAAACACGCATACAATACCAGAGAATCAGTGGCCAATTATAAAACCGCCTTCAAGGGGATTTTCCAATATCCACAGACAGATTTTCCAGTACAAACAGCTATGCCACTGAAGCAATTCTACAGATTGAGTTACGAGTAGCGACCCCGTTACCAGCGCTTGCGGAACGAGCCCCAACCCCCGACACTCGGTTCGTAGTCTAACAACAAAAGGCCGACATTGTTGGCTTCGGCAGTCCCACGAGATTGGCTACAGAGAAACCCGAGCTCCTGTGTAAAAAAGCCAGCATCCCTCGAGAGGGCCTCCAAGCGGGTGCCCCGGACGACACCCAATCCACTTCCCCCCGCGAGTCACCGTTGGAGACGCGTCCCCCCTCAGGCAGTCAGAGTCACAACAACTCCCACAACAATTACAAATAAACCCAGGGCGACGGCAGGGCTTTCTATCGTTATTCAATGTTTTTTTTTTTTTATTCATGTGTTTTCACTTACCCTTGATTTTCCTTCTGCGTCCATTAAGTGTTCCACGTACGTTACCTCACCCACTACAAATCAGATTCCAGAGACGACACACACCAAAGGGAGAGAAGCCGAGAGAACAATGGGGGTTTAGAGCAGACACAGAAGTCGGCCGTTGACCGTGGGCTCAGACGGGACAGTCCAGAGCCTCGCCCCACGCACCGTGGCGTCCGCAGCAACACAATCCGGTACAGGTCTACAAAAAGCAAGCTTGAATCTCACAGGACAAGTGTGAAAATATGTGCACAAATTCTTAGCCCGTCCTTGTTCGTATAGCCATCGGAAATAATTGAGGACAACTGGAGTTTTGTGTAGCTGCAGTCGGCCACTGGAAATGGTTAAGCTGCCATCAAACGCCGTATTGCATGTGTCCCAATTTCAGTTTAAAGCTCAAAACTGTCACGCTCATTACATAACCTCCATGTTTAAACTTTGTCGACGCACCAGTAGATCTTCATTTCCCATCGATTAACATTTGAAAGACAATCTACCAACTGGCTACACAATATAGATATCCAGACCAACATCTCCACCCTAAATGGACATAGGCGCAAAATTCAAACACGACATATTTTTGTTTAAGCGGATGGCTGTATCCTGCTAGGAGCAGAAGTGTTCAATGAACTAACACCACAGACCAAACCTCTACAGACAAGGACAGGACGCAAGAAGCTGCTTCGTTTTGTAGACCTGTACCCCAAGAAATCCCCAACGCACATCTGTTATGGGCACAACATGGACATCTGCTGAGAAAACATGGGCTGTGTCAACGTCAAACCTAAAAAAAGAAAATGCAATTTAACTGCAGTCAGTTGTACAACCACAACATACTCCACCGAAAGGACGTTTGGTGACCTCTTAAAAACACATGCTTCTGCATACTTCAAAGCAGATGTATACATTTTGCATTGCATTTGATACACCCAAGGCTTTCCAGAGCCAGATACCTGAGGAACACATATGTGCCAAATAAATAGAAAAAAATCTATATTTCAATCTAAAGATGTGCCATGCTAAAATGCAACAATGCAGTTTATAAAATGGCAACAGTCACCAGTGGGCGTAGCACAACAATTGGGTGTACCATGTGCTTCCAAACTGGACCTCTGGGCAAATGATTGCCTTGATTCTAGGAATGAATTAAGTCGGTAATGAGTCTTCATCCCTGTGACACCATCCTGTCCATGATTCCAAAACCATGGACCTCCAACATTGACACCACTTTACAAAAGGTACGACTTCCTCTCTTAAGAAACCCAGTGGGCTTTGCACCTGCACGCTCGGTCAAAATCCACGTAATAGACCAAAAAAATTAGGAATATCTTAATTTTGTGAAAATCCTATTTCTGTCAACTGCACCCTTACAAAAAAAGCCGATGAAAACCTCGACGCCTTTCACCTCTAGTAGTCAATCAAAATGACCAATGAAGCTGCATCCTTTGCCATACATAGCAATGGAGGGGGTGGGGGAAAACAACCCGTTCATTATTTCATCTGTAACGGGGGAACTCTACCTTTTTCTTTCATCAGGTCTTTGAGTGCCTGCCATTTCACATCGTACGGGATGTTGCTGACAAAAACACGGTAGCGCTTGTTCACGTTCCCGTAGGGCTCGAAACGACCGCCGCCTCCGCCTCTCTTCTGGGGCCTCTCCTTCCTGCTGGGCCCGGAGGAGTCATGCTTGGGTTTACCGTTCACTTCTCTGTAGAAAAAACAGAAAGGCGGGGAAAATATTCGTGGTTACCTTAGAAACGAACGGTTAACGTGTGAACGGCGTTGGCGATTCATATTCATTCAGTGGATTAATTCGCGTCCCCAGCATTTAGACGGTTCCGGCCACGCGCAGGCAATCTAAATTCTCCCTCCTAACCATTGTGATCACAAGAAACCCGCAAAATACATTGACGCTTAATAAAAATACAAAATAGCCACGTATGTGTTTTTTTTCCTTCAAGCGGTATCTATATAAATGTACACGAAATATGAAGCCACCACGTTCAAGCTAGGAGAAGCTAACAAAGAAACCCTGAATGAATCAATGGGGCGGACGGTGGGTTTTACCCCTGCAATGGCTGCGGCGGCGGCTGCTGCTGCTGCTGCTGCGACTGCTGCTGCGGCGGCGGCTGCTGCTGTTGCTGTTGCTGCGGCGGCGGGCCTGGCTTCTCCTCGACGGGTTCGACCTTTACAGTCGCCATGTTGTTACACACTTCAAAAATGTTGCTCGTTAAACGAAGTAAGACGGTATTTTTAAAAAGCACAACGTTCTAAATCCCCCCTAGAAACGAAAACAACTGCGACGAGACGTCCTTGCCACAAGCTGAAATGGCGGCGGAAAAAAATGTCGCTAATAAATATTCGTTGACGTCGTCACCAAGGCAAAGAGGATGCTGGGAGTTTTCAAGTGCGTGTTGGTCGGTTGGTTGGCTTGGCTGCAGACCGGCGACGTATCGTGGGCAGGGCTACGGTCATGGGCGGGGATACGGTGGATCACTTTTTGCGGTCCGACCAATCGAAATGCGTATGTGTTGGAGCTGCAGACCGACGACATCTCGTGGGCGGGGTTACAGGGGGTTGATCACTTTTTGCGGTCCGACCAATCAAAACGCATCCTACGCACGCTGGCCGTAGGATTATCCCTCCTGTGGTACATTCCGAAGCACATTCAGTGGCTATTTGATTCAACCTGCTGGCAGTGGTGGTGTTGGTGGATGGGTGGTGTGTATGATGAGGGAGGCGTTTCCGTCTGATATGGGATACAATAAAGCAAGATTTGAACCGTCAACCTGTGTCGTGTTTACGGACACCACGCAGTCTGACCCGAACGCCCCCAGTACCCAGGAAGCCACGCCTCGCCGTGGACGCCGCCGCCGCTGGTAGCATCCCGTGTTGTTATCACTCCAACGAGCCCATTGTTTTGTGCCTTGACCTCATTTTGTTTCCAGTAAAAAGGTGTTGTGTGTCGCAACCGGTCGCAGCTAGTTTAGATAATAAATCAGTACAAGCCATGGGGAACAAAGACGATGAATATGATTTCTTGTTCAAAGGTACGTGGGCATTGTGACTACGAATAGATAGCTAGCTATAGGCTAGTTTGCTAGCAATGTAAACCCTGATCTGTACCAGTAAATACCAGTAAAGATATCACACTTCGTGTCCTCGTAATTATGAAATAATATTAATGACCTCACTGTGCAGATCGTTTATGAGTTTCTAAAACCACATGTAGGTTGAAAATCAGAAGAGTAAACTAACGTCATTTATTTATGGAACCACCAAAGTGGATATTGTTTAAGCCATTTTGGATATCTAAACGTCTTGCATTACCTTAAAGTAATCAAACAAAATGAAAATACCAACCTGTAGGCTATAGTTGTTTTAGGCAGTCTAACAGTCGAACTCGTTTTGAAACTTATTATGCACCAACAACAGTAACAGTTTTTGTTACCCTCTAACAAACTGTTATTGCTAGGATACCAACCCAAGGGGGTTGGTATCCTATAGACATTGGACACTAATCAACCATACTAAGTACCATACTACCATACTAAGTACAATGATATGCTGCCTCCCTGTGTTAAATGGACTGAACATTACCAACTGTATTATTTATCATAGGGTGATAGGAAAACTCATATGTTGATCAATGTTGTGTGTTTGGCTCCTCTAGTTGTACTAATCGGCGACTCAGGAGTGGGGAAGAGCAACCTGCTGTCCCGCTTCACTAGAAATGAGTTCAACCTGGAGAGTAAGAGCACCATCGGTGTGGAGTTTGCCACCCGCAGCCTCCAGGTGGACGGCAAGATGATCAAGGCCCAGATCTGGGACACGGCTGGCCAGGAGCGCTACAGAGCCATCACATCAGCGTGAGTCGGTTTGAGCCTTGTGTGTTACATCTGTGGTCATGTTCCACTTTGGTCATGTGACTCAAGTGACTGTTGCTTGCGGATGCAGAGAAACAAACCACGTCACTCACATTGCTATTCTACCGTGCACATTTCTTCCGTCTGTTCTTTAAATATAATATCATCGTTCAACTGTTAAAAGCGGACGGTTTTGTCTCCTCCAGGTACTACCGGGGGGCGGTGGGGGCCCTGCTGGTGTACGACATCGCCAAGCACCTGACCTACGAGAACGTGGAGCGCTGGCTCAAGGAGCTGAGGGACCACGCCGACAACAACATCGTCATCATGCTGGTGGGCAACAAGAGCGACCTGCGCCACCTGCGGGCCGTGCCCACAGACGAGGCTCGCGCCTTCTCAGGTAAGTCGCCTGAAGAAGAAGAAGAAGAAGAAGATGATGTCATTGGCCTGTCTGATTTTACGTGACTTTGACTTTGAAGTATCTCAATGCAGGAATACATGTTTACGGGGTTTGATGTATGTTTCTGTATTCCCGATTCAGAAAAGAACGCCATTTCTTTCATTGAGACGTCGGCACTGGACTCTACAAATGTAGAAGAAGCATTCAAAAACATTTTGGCAGGTAGGAAGAAATGCTCATGGTGCATTATAGTGCAGATTCAGGTATCATAATGTTGTGATATAGCCTAAGTGTTTTCCTGGCTGCATTACAGTAAAGTGATATAATTTTCAGAACTTCTATTTAATTTTCACCGAAAATAGGCTGACTAATTGAAATAGACAATTTATTCATTGAAAACATGCTATATCGTGGGCATTTTTTTAACCATATTGCCCAACCCATCTGCATTATGAGTCATTGTAGATGCAGACCTGTATATGTGTTGTATGAGTACATTTGTACTCCTACAAATGTACTACACAAATGTATATTGACCTTCCATCGTTATCTTCCTCTTTGTACAGAGATCTACCGCATCGTCTCCCAGAAGCAGATGGCAGACAGATCCGCGCACGACGAGTCTCCGGGCAACAATGTGGTGGACATCAGCGTCCCGCCCACCACCGACAGCCAGAAGAAACTCCCGTGCTGCCTGTGACCTCCTCTCCCCCACACACCTGTGACCTTTTCCCCACTTGACCTTCTCTTACAATGCACCCCATTTGCGTCATATCAACACTCCCCTTCCCACCCAACACCTATTCACCTGTGATCCAATAGCATGGTTCATGGCCAGTGCCCCTGTTTCTGTTTTACTCGTATGTACAGTCCCTTTTTTGGTCATTTTTTCGAATTCACTTGTGCTCTTCTCTCTTTTGTCGTAGCGGAAGAAAGAAACTGGGAGAAAGGGCACCTTTATTTCACTTTGTGAGGCGAGTTTGTTTAATTGAGACAATGAGTGAAAGTTCCTGCAATGTAGGAAAGGGGCGATTGTGCCTGTTGTGAATGAAGCCTAATGAAAGTCATGGAACTCTAAAGAGTGGTTTGTACTTCTGCCTTCAATAGCCAGCAGAGGTTTGTGGCGGGTCTCCAAGTCACCTGTGTAGCACACAGAGGCCCGTTTCATCTTCCCTGCTACATGTTCTGGCTGACAGCGAAGGAGACGATAAAGGTTCAATTAGTTGAGGACTTTGCATACATGTTCATTTGTTGTCGACACATTGTTGTGGACATTATGAAGATCAGCACGCACAACCCTAAATGCAAGCATCGGCATAGATGCCCACCGCGTAATTTGGCGGCTATTCAAAGCAGTATAGCCTCATGCAGCCTTAAAATTGGCCCATGCACGATACTGTACGTGCTGGTGCATTTCAACAGTTACCTCTAGATGGTGCTGCTGTGTAAATAACGCACTGGCAAATGAATGCCACCTGATGATAAGGCAGTATTAAGAGTGTGATTTCTCACTATATTTATTCAAATGTATCCGGCTAGAGTTTTACTTTCCGTACAAATGCATACAAATTTGCAATAAAATCCTTTGCAACAGTATTCTGCCAAAACCTTGTCTTGTTATCTTCAATTTATTTTACCAGCATTCCATTGATTTCAACACAATAACAAAAACGGATTCAAGT
This sequence comes from Malacocephalus occidentalis, assembly GCA_900312585.1. Taxonomy (NCBI): domain Eukaryota; kingdom Metazoa; phylum Chordata; class Actinopteri; order Gadiformes; family Macrouridae; genus Malacocephalus; species Malacocephalus occidentalis. The sequence goes on from OMOU01044746.1 coordinate 13,994, forward strand.
AGCACTACTGTATACTGTCACTGCTACCTTCCTCAGTGAGCAACACATTGCTGACATGCATTTAAATAAAGACCCAGTTTCTCAACGGCAGCTTGGACCCAAATGTCTCTTCCGCACTTTAGCACACAGAGAGCAAGGCAGAGACATGCATGTGGTCCTTCGGAGGAGTACCGCTGACCAGGGAGGGCTTAATGAAGGAGCCACAGACCACCTTGTTGGCCAGGTCTATTCTTAGCCAGAAAAACATGAACCTCATGAAGCCCTCAGAGAGCTTTGCAGTGGAGAAGATGGCCCTTTCCTCCGAATGCCCTCAGACAGACTGAACCTCCCACCAGAAGAATGGTACCTCAGATTCCAGGGAGGGGTTTTCTGCCAGCAGAGCCTGTCAATTGTAAATTGAATGAATCCATTTCAAATGAAAGTTTTTTTATTCAATCTGTGAGTGAGTCATTTCTATATACGTTCTAAGTGACATGACGTTTTAAGTGACGTGATGTCAGCTGCTCTACTTGCACATCTGCGATATCTTATTAACTGATTCAATATTGATACAGGTAAATCATTTCCTGCTGTGGGACCGCGTAGTGTACTACATTAGAATTCTACAATTGAATTGTAAAATGATTGCATTTAATGCACGAATGCATCAAATTTGTTGCAATCTGGAACGTTCAAAGTGAATGTAATGTCGTGCATACACATATACTCAGTATATATAGAAGAGAAATAGCTGTTCAAACACATGAAACGACATACACCCGGGTAAAATAATTGCCTTGCACAGCTGCAATGCCCCAGACATCAGCCAGGGTGCGCCAGAATATTCCATTCGCAAACCAAGCTGCCGCCTGTTTGCCGACAACAGCAGCGCGGTTACAACAGTGCAGTCGACGTGAGAGACGCGGAGGAGCAGCAGCAACCCTCTCGTTGGACCCATTGCACGGATGAGGGCGCCGTAGCCGAGGAGGAGCACCGCCACAAACCGTATTTTATCGCTTTGTCGTTTTACCACCATTTGCTGTCATTTTGTGGTTAAACGCGCCAGGTGATCTGACAACCGACGCCGACTCCGCACCGGGTCATCGCGGGTCTTTTCGTCCGAAGGGCTCGCCCTATCTCCGGGAGTGTGAATGGAGGCAGGCGCCGCCGAAGAAGGAGGAGCGTTCGGGCTGTCCGAGGCCGGGGACGGGAGCCCGTTATCCGGCGCCACGGCATCCGATGATGGGGACACTGTCATTGGAGTGAGCTATGGGGTCGACGCCGGTGACATGGGTACGTCAATATTATTGATACATTGTATCTACTATGTTATTGTCCTACTGGGTTTTTTGTAATTATATTTTTTATCAGTTACACCCATGTCCTCTCAATGGATGGATACTGTGGGCCAAAAGTCCCGAATCATCTTTGCTAGCAAGCTAGTAGCGTGCTAAGTGGCAGGCAATTGGTTGGTCTGATAAGTGGGCTGCCAGTAAACAAATTCCCGTAAAACACAACACATCCCCCAAAGGCTGATATGACATGTCTAGTAAACCACAGCCACCATCATATGTTCCGTAGCGTAAAGGCAAGACTACTTTCATATTCAATTCGCCTGCTGTTGTACGATGCCCCCTTTACGCTAGGTGTAGTAGTAGGGTCGGCAGCAGAAGGAGGGTCCTAAGTGGGCAATACAGTGATGATAATGATCAAGTGATGCTGCTGGTACAGAGCTGTGTCCCCAGCATCCACCCATCCAGAGAACGCATACAGGCATACCATCCATGAAGGTTGCATGTCATATTGGGCTGCCTTTTTGGATTTAAATAACTAAAGTGACCAAGTAACCCAATTCCCATTTCTAGTAATTGCTTGCTTGACCTATTTACTAATATTAGTCATATGGTTAAGGCCTAGGCCTATAATATAGAAAGGAGATGATGCTACAGGACGATGATTGGGTCTAATCAACTTCATAAGCGGCACATTTGTTACTGTATAACTGGATATGAATTCATGTACTGTGGGCGAAATCTGTGTGTATTATTATGTTATACTGTATGTATTATCCATCAATTCTTTTAAAGGCAGACAACGCCAGCTGGTCGTTCATTGTGTGTGTGTTTTTTTTAAACGTAAATCATCGGGCCTGTGGGTAAACATGAAAATGTCGCTCACATTCTGTTGGTTTGCACCCAGAGCTGTACATTTCAAGGTTGGTGGAGCTCCGGGGAAATTGCTGTCTTGGAACAAGAGTTGTCCAGTGAAGGAGAGCCAACATTTTCCAAACTCATGAATCAAAGACCTAGTCGTAGTGAGGGACATATGCATGCAAGGTTGGCTGTGTATCGACATCGGAATCAATATGAAAGGAGGAACCTTTGGACTTTGTTGTGATAAATAAAGAGAACGATTTCTCCTTATCAGCAGAGAGTGGGTGAGCTTCTGCACAAACGCTGAACAGCTCAACATGGAAGTGTTATTCAATAGTGCCTCTCTTCCAACCACCGTCGTTCCTCCTCGCACGTTCCACATTTGCATGTGAACCCGCTGACAGTTGTTGCGTTTCACACACGCTTCTCTTGTGAACCAGAACAGTCCTTTGGATCCAGGTGTGGCGAGATACATGAATAGCCAAGAACCTCTAGTCTCTCTTGTCTCATTATATGCAGTGCATGCAACATGGAGGATAGGTAAACATTGTTCATTTCTATGCCCACATTGAAATGATACAAAGCCGGTACACGGTTCATTTGCGTCACCTGGTCTGTGTGATAATCAGTGCAGCTGGGAACGCAAGATGGTTGAAAACGAACAGAAATTCAATTACAAAACAGAACGACCTCGTAGCATCTACAAATATTCGCTTCTGTGCGAACCGCCTCCATGCACTGCCTTGCATCCCTGGAAAGACTGAGGAAATCAATCTCACTTATCTTCTCTGTCATTCACTCTGGGGTCTTCTTACCTCACACCAGAGTGCAATCGCTTTATTTGTTGAGCCGGAGTGTCCCCCTCTCCTCCTCCTCCTCCTCCTCCAGGGAGAGATGCCCCCCCACCTGCCCAGGCCCCGGGCCACTGTTTCCATCTCCTTATCTAACTCATGCTGATGGAAGTGTGATGCAGGGCATCCTACTGCGTAATTAACCATTGATCCAACTGTGGGTTCAATCATGTCTCTGTTTCTGTCTCTGTCTCTGTCTCTCTCTCTCTGCCTCTGTCTCTGTCTCTGTCTCTGTCTCTGTCTCTGTCTCTGTCTCTGTCTCTGTCTCTGTCTCTGTCTCTCTCTCTCTCTCTCTCTCTGTCTCTGTCTCTCTCTCGATCGACCTTTGCTCTTGTACGTTATGGAGAGTTCGGAGTAATGGTACAATATTTTTGGTTCCTCTCCCGGCGGACGCTAAATTCGTCATTGCTGAATGTGAACGTTGGTGATGACCCATTTCAATTGGGCACTTCGTATGCTCTGCTCGCATTGACATGGCCTCTGGCTGGCTACCATGCGCAAAGCACACGCTAGCTAAGATTAAAAAGTCATAACCACCCCGAATTAACTGTACATTGTACAGTATATGTTGTCTTTTATCCTGGTTTTAGTTCAGGGTTTGCTATGTTCTCTCTGCTTGAGATCTGGCTGGATTATTAAGAGAAAGTGAACAAAGGTTTATGAGTTGGATATGGAGTCAGTGGCCCTGGTAGAAGGGCGACCATATGTCGTAAACCACCTGCTTGCAATACGGTGCGTCGACTTGCTTTTGGCTGACTTGGTCACGTTGGTATGTTGTAGTGTTTCCCATGGAAAGTGAAAATAAGCCCAAGACCTATGCTGTTTTTGTGAATTAGGAAAACAAACTGCTTACTCCTGTGCTGCTGAGTGAGATGTGTTCCACCACTTTGAGAAATGGGAAACTCAAAGGATTCTCTTTTGAAAAGAATCGGATTCGACAGCAATTGAATGGGAAATCATGAGCGATCCACAGATTACGTTCTCAAACTGAGATCACGAGAATGACGAGTACATCGGCCCTGCCCTATGACGTGCTTATTGGCTTGGCTTTCCCTGTGCGCTTTGACATACGGGCCTAAGGTAGCAGTTGAGAACAGAGTCTTTGTTTCCCTACCCATGCACCTCAACAGCTTCCCCGGAAATGTTGTTTACTGTAATTGTATTCTCACAAAAGAAATAAAAACCCCACCGCGGCCGTCGTTTGTGTCTTGTTATCCGTCTGTGGGCAATTATCTGGTCGTAGCTGGAGGGTGTGTGTGTGTGTGTGTGTGTGTGTGTGTGTGTGTGTGTGTCGGGGCGGGTGAGGATTTGCATTTGAAAAAGCACAAGCTGCGTAACCCAACATTTCCACGCGCACCAGAGAGATGCCGTTGCCAGCCTTGCGTCCCCTCTGCCTGAGGTACGCTGAACAATTTAGAAAATGTGGCGTCATCATCATCTGGTGTCTGTTCCCTGCTCTCCGCACAACGTCGTCGGTGTCCGGCGTACGGTGTACGGTCGTACGGTGTACGGTGTACTGTGTACGGTGTACGGTGTACGGTGTACAATGAGCTGCTTAAGAGGAACGCGCCCATGGCTGCTTCTGCAGGGTACGTGGTCTAATACAACGCAGTGGTTGCTAAGCGTCACATACCTGCTGGTCATCCCTGGGTGGTGGGTACCACACCTTGTTTCTGTTGGGAAATACACATTCTTGTGTTGTGTCTTCATTTGATCTTTCTTGCTTAATGATACACCTGGGCTTTCCATGCAGCGGAACGCTGAGTGTTGAGCGTTGAACGCGAGTTTGAACCGCAACACGGACGCTGGGCTCCGTGTTGGGCGGGGCTTCCCTTTGCTTCGTTACCACGGAGACCAGAGGTGAGGAGGAGAGGAGCGGTGGGAAAATTGCTGTTTTGAAGTGTCTGTAATGGAGTCACTCCTTCTCGACACGCGTCCTCCGGCCTTTCTTTGATTCTTCGCTTTGCTACTTGGTTAGGTACACACATTTCTTTCTCAGCTCTGCTCTTACCGCTCCTGTTTCCTAGACTCTGCGCCCACGCCTTTCATTTGGTTTTTGAGCTGAGCAAAAATTCCCCCCCAAAAACAAGCTAATTTCAGATCGCCGTGGGCCGTGTTTGTGTGTGTCTGCGTTTGTTGTGCAAAAATCGGAGCTGTCGTTCATTACAGGCGTGAACACAATGCTAACGCGGCGTCCTGTATCTGCCCCGCGTGGACTCGGTCCCAGACAGACGTCTCCATCATCAGAACTCCGCGGCGTGGTTCACGTCGCCATGCCTTGTAATGTTGTAATGTAATGTTACACTTTGTCCGTCAAGAGTGCCTGTCTGTGTCTGTGCGCTATGGTGCCTGCCGTGCTCCTGTCTGTCTCTGTCTCCGTCACTGCAAGTGTTCGACATGTTCCAAAAGGCTTCGCCTGAACACAGCAGAAAGTTTCGCTACCGACAAGCCACATCCCACTGTCAGCACGGCAAAAAAAACAAAACATGGTCTGTAAGTTGCCTCGCTTGGTAGGCAAATTGGAATGGATCTCTGTCACGCAGTATCTTGCACTTTGTGGATTTCTGCTCAACTTGCTTCCAAATCACAGATATGATGCAGACGCTCTGTGTTAAAGTGAGAACACACATTTTCAGCCTGGAACACTCCATGCTGAAAATGTCATAAAATCATTCAAGCATTTCAAGTCTACTTGGAAGGAAGGGTCCAAAATGAACACCTACGGTCAGCCAATGGCTGATAGATTTGACCATTTGGCAAGTAAAACTATTTTAAAAGTAGATTTAAGACCCTCCTACCCGGGGGGGGAGGAGCCATGTGGAGAATGACCACAACAACAACATTTGATGGATATCCAAACGATTCAATCCTTCTAAAATAGCTCATATTACCGAATGCATATCAAATGTAACCTTCTCAAAACGAGAGCCATGTGCTTTATTACAACAACAAGGACAACATTGCCACACTCTACGGGGCTTGCCATCTTGTCTCGCGTCTAATCCCACAGACCAGACAAGTGACCCAGAAAGAATAGGATTGGGATTAGCACCACACGACAAGTGACCGTGACCCGGTGTCAGTACCTCAAATGCTCACTGGTTGTAACACGGCGTGGCAACGATGCGGAACGCCATATGTTCCAATGACAAATGACTATATGCTAATGAGCTAGTGGTCCCAGCAGCACCTGATACGCCATCGGATCATCAGTGGCGCGATGTTAGCTTCTCGTGCTCTGGCTCCCATAATAATCACACAAAAACGGCATGTAAATGTTACATCGACAATATGTGTGCCTCACATGGAGTCCCTCATGTTCCTTTTAATGTACTTCTCTAAATTACAATTGTAGTGATCTTATGTGACCTGCCTTCTCTGAAGTGCCACAACTTTCTACCCTTCCTGTGTTGTGCTCCTTGTTTTGTTTCTTGTTTGTTTTTTGTTTTTTATGCCCTATTTATAAGCACTTTGAGCTGCGTGTATTGTATGAAATGTGCCATACAAATATTATTATCATCATTATTATTATGAATCAATAAAGGTTGTGTTGATTTGGGTGTCTGGCAGCATCAGTAAATGAATGAATAGCCCATCATTTTAGCCGGACGCTAGCTCCTCCTTGCCAGACTCTACTTCTGCAGTGGCGAGCTGAACCAGCAGCTTGGAGGCAGGAAGCATTATATTACAGCCTGCTTGGTTCCCTTAACGTTATCGCTCATAATGGCAACTCACTTGACTTGGCAGGCTGGCAAAGCATCCCCTGACGCTGACAGTCC
>OMOU01044747.1:6005-18810 GCA_900312585.1 Malacocephalus occidentalis
TTGGACACACACAGTAAAACCACATAATGCTCTGTGGAAAAAAAGTCTGTGCATGATCGCTCAAGAGGGAATATAGAAGACAGTTTTGTGGGGCATTTGTTCTAATGTCTACTAATGGACCAACAATAGCTCAACAGCATTTTTGGAGCTGATAAAAGAGTACACTATTTACTACATTTTAGTCATTTAGTCATCCAAAGCAACTTACAGTGGTAGATGTATTTAATGACCAGGTAGAGGGGTAGTCACCTTGCTGTAGGTATTCAGGAATCAAACACATCAGACACAATCAATGGCCCGTTGAGGACGTCCGGCCCATAGCCATTGGTCTAACCGACCAACCAGTCCCTTGTTGTGTCAAAAAAAATACATTGTCATCACATCAGCTTCTGATGTTTTAAGCCTCAGAAGAAGAAATTGATAGTTACTGTAATTTCTTATTTAAAGTTCCCTGAAGTTTAGGTACTTGGAAGCGATGTTGAAAAGGGAATATTGCATAGAATGTGACAATCCAGCAAAGAGTTCTCTGGGTTCATGGGAACAGTAACGGTTAATTATGAATGGCATGTTAGCCTGCAAATGGGCTGTCCCTCCACAGATGCAAGCTCATTTAGGTAATACCAAACCCACCCACAATTCCCCCAGGAAGACCCCTGTATTCTCATTTTAGCCGAGCCTTTAGGGGCTTACATTTAGTGGACTTCCACATGCTAAGCCTGCAGGCCACACTGACCTGTGCGCTCGCGCGCATGTGTGTGTGAGCATGTGTGAGTGTGTGTGAGCGAGTACCTCCAAATCAAAATTAAAAATTACATTTATCTGTTATCTGATTGTTTATTTGAGAATTATTTATCCTACTTGTATCTGTAGAAGTATATGTTTGTTTATTTATTTATTTGCTTAATCAAATGTTACTCTCACAAAAATGATTGTTGAGGATATGTAACAATCATTGGCCTGAGACTCTACAAAGGAATTCAAAAGTTCTCACCGAGGAGGCTTCTGACGACTAAGAGATTGCTGCTCCCTAGTGGTGAAGAGAGCGAACTGAAGAACATAATAATGTGCTTGGGAATGTAACTTGTTTTGCTATTTCATATTGGTTTCATTTTTATTTTAGTTTTACGTAGACAATTATAAAAACTGCATTTGTATTTTGGATCATTTAATATATAGGCCTAGTATATAGAGACCCACAATATCCACGTTTGTTAAGTAGTCTTAAGTACAATTAGATTATATATATATATATATGCCTATAAGGTGCAGCTACAATTGCAGCTTAAAATAAATGCTATAACATAGGCCTACATAGCATATCTTTCATCGTAAAAATACTGCTTTCGTAGATTATATTAGTATAGTACGGATAAACTAATTTGACATATTAAAGTAGTTTGTGTAATTTCGTGTTAAAAAAACACGTTAGAATGGGCTATTTCACAGTGGGCAGGGCATATATGTACAAATAGGCTACTCATTTTATTTGATTTTTAATACAAAATAAAAACATAAAATCGGACCTCTCCCATGATAAGACCCAAATTCACCCCGGATTGGGGCCCCCTACTTCCCCTGTGTCATGATGTCCTGGTTCGAGGAGGGTCCCCCAGAAGCTGTCGTTTCTTTGAAGAGGGCGCCGTTTTCTCCGCAGAATATGGCCATGCTGACGTCCCGGGCAATCATGTGATGAAACGCTCGCTCCTTCCTAGGGTTCAATGAGCGCCGTATGCCCCACCCCGTTTCTCCAGCCCGCTGTCTATCCAGCGTACTATTCCGGGAGAAAAGGGGGAAAATAACACCTTCGAGAATCGGTGATTATTATTCCTATCTTCAAGCTTCCGCGACCAGCGCGGGAGGGAAGCGGCCTTCGCGGGGGAATGTGTTGTTACAACCCGTGTCCTATTTGTGAATGTAAATGCACATGTAGTCACAGCCTACCGTGCGGATTCAAAGGGAATATAAAAACCTGCGAGCCTGACAGCGGACCTTCGCCTTCAAGAAACGTGAAAATTTCGAAGGATTTTGACATCTCGGCGACATTTAAGAGGATCGGAGGCTGTCCGAGGATGGTCGGGGGACTATCTGTGCGCCATTGGGAGCATTGACGATGCGAGGGGGAGACACATTTCAGCAACAAAAGCGAGGGCAGAGAGAAGGCCCTTTGGATTGAGGAAAAAAAACAGCAAGGAACAGCCATCATAAATAAGGAGGAAAATCGCTGAAATTAACTATTTCCAGGGATAAGCGTAAAGCCGAGGCCGATTCGAGATCCCCGGGGTGACTTCGTGCATATAAAACGTAGCTAAATAACGACGGAAGCGATGGAAATATCACCCATGTAGTTATTTTAAAGTGTAAATATATATTTTCCTTGTGGTGTCCACTGTTCGTCTTAGCGCGGACAAAGACGGGTTCGGAGAGGGGGAATTAAATAGGAAGTATACGTGTATAGCGTAGAAATGTGTATGATAAAACGTGCCAAAAAGACCCATACCCTTGTACGGGCGAGTGTTTCTGACATGCCGAGTTGGTGTCCCTGTCACGGGCGACAGTGAGACGCAAGACCCGGGCCGCGGGGTGCATGCAAAATAGCTCCTTAATGCTCGACACATTTGAAAGCCAAAGAGGGGAACTCCTCTTTTAAGTATTGAAATCACTGGATTACAATTTGTATCGGCACGGGTGGAAAAAAACACCCCAAAGTGCATGTGAAGAAGGAAAAGCCGAAGAGAGAATCGAGCCTCGGAGGGAGAAGGCGGCCTTGGTGTCGTCATCAGCCCTATATCCTGCCCTGTTTCTGACAACAGCAACATCTCTAAATACTTCTCATGTAGTAATACTCTCAAAAATACTGCTTATGTAGAAATAGTCACACAAAAAACAACCCAACAACACTGGGGGACGTTTTGAACGAACCGGGGGCACGATCTGAAACCAACCCGTAGACGTATTAACCGCGTAGATGTCGCTGACCAGTCTGCCCCATCATCATTCGCGGGTCAAACGAGACACATAGAAAACACACCGGGGTTTATTTCTTTATTTCTTTATTTACTTACCGCGTCCTCCCTCCTCCCCCTGGAGGAGCCCCACTGTTCCTTGCGGGAAGATGGGTTGTTTGGGCAACAGTAAGACCGAGGACCAGAGGAACGAGGAGAAGGCGCAGCGAGAAGCCAACAAGAAGATCGAGAAGCAGCTGCAGAAGGACAAGCAGATCTACAGGGCCACGCACAGACTACTGCTGCTAGGTACGGCTTGTGTCGACACGGTGGCCCCCAGGGTCCGCGGCGGGGCCCCGCTATTCTCTCTGCGTAACACACACACTGCCTTGTGTTGTTTTGGACACACACACACTGTCTAAACACGGTAACTTTGTAATTGAAACAGATAGCGTTGTCTTGATCTGTGACACCACGTTGAGAAACTGACACCAATGTTACTAAAATGATGATGAAAGACAGAGGCAATTATTTTTAATTTCACAAACGGAAATACTAGCCCATGTGTTATGTGTATATAGTCCTAATATTTCAATACATACAGAAGTTGTTCACACGGTGTGTGTTGTTTTCATGTCTTCAATGTGCTCTACTGGGGACTGTACATGCCTATTATTATTATGCAAGAGAGAATCTGACTTTACCTGCTACATATCTTCCGTAATGAACAAGAGAACTTGTTTTGTGTGTGTCAATGTATTGGTATGACCCTGGCTAAAGCAGCCGCCATGTACTGTTTGGGAATCATAATACTTGATTAGAGGATCGTCCGGGCAACATGTGCGCCGGGTGTCATGTCACTGTATTTATGTTGGAGGAAGTTATGACTTTGGAAAGCAGAAGGACAGGAGGACCCATCATGGCACAACCCCAGCAGTCTCAGAAAGCCCAAACAAAGATGTCTGCCAGCAAAAGTGTACCTGCCTTTCTGTTTTATAAAAGCTGCTGGTTTGACTCAATCGCACATTATTAAACGTTGAACATATCCAAATGTATGTTCTAAACAATAATGTGCTGTGAAGTCAATTCATACGAACTTAGAGACACACTTTATTGGAGTCTTTTCATTGTAGCCTACAGGCTATAGGCTTTCTGGACAGATGTATTAGTATATTTAGTTAGCATTTTAGTACCAGGTTATACAACCAAGTTATTGAACATGTTGAATTGAGTCGTAGTCCTGTTCACTGTTTGCTAGTGGAATATACAAGACAGGATGGCTTTGTAGCCATGGCCAGCTGCCATATTTGTGGAAAAACTGAAACTAGAATTATTTTTGAGTTTTTATAGACTAGGCCTATATATTTTCTATGACCGTTTGTTGTCTTGAAATTTCCTAGTAGACAAAATGTGAAGGCTACATTTCAATTCCAAGTTTGCACAAGGAGTGTTTTCTGGTATGTTGGCGTTGGGTATAAAAAGCATTAGGCCTACATGATGTCCCTCGATTATACACTTATTTGGAAAGTCTTTGAACATTCTGCTTTCTCCTTCTTAGATACTTCCCTTCTAAAATGAAGTTCGTAAGTTCTGTCATTGCCATGTATGAAAACCAAAGTTAGCCCGCTTGATCTTATGACACAGGCTGGTGGTGTTGCGTACACCCTTGCCTCGTACTTCCTCTGAACTCCCCTGAACTCCTCTGGATTGCATGCTAGTGCTATCCCATGTCATACCTTTTGAAATGATTGTGTTTGAAGCAAACTGGCAAGCCATTATTTCTTGAAAGAACCAAATCCCATGAGCACTGGCCAGGAATGCTATTAAATAATTTCACTACCACCATAACCATTAGAAATGGTAATATGCTTATAGGCTATTCAAAATGCAACAACAAGAATTTGACATGTTATTTCTCAATCTGAACCCATAGATGTAAATCTATAGCCTTTTGGTGCATACCATTTTCCCATGGCTATTTTGGATAGTTGTTTACATGTACATGTATAAATGCAATCCATTTACATGCCATTTTCTTCAAAGAGTACAGACTCAACTAGGTTTGTGATGCGGAATCTTCTCGAAACTTTGTCTGAATCTGATATTCTGAGTGGTGTTTATTTACATGAGTTTTGAAAGAGTGCCTTATTCAGATTTGCAATTCCGAATGTCAATCTCTCTCTATCTCTGTATCTCTCCATCTCAGGTGCTGGGGAGTCAGGAAAGAGTACCATTGTAAAACAGATGAGGATTCTGCATGTCAATGGCTTCAATGCAGAGTAAGTACTTGGATATTGTCTCTGGGTGTGGGGGTGAGTAGGCGGGTGGTGAGTATGGGACTAATGGTAGGTGAACTAGAGAATCCTGACTGAATGATCTTCTACTGTATCAATATCTCTTATTGATCAGGGACCTCATCTCTAGCACGCCTCGGAGAGGCAGGATGACGATAACAAACACAACCATGTAAAAAAAAAAAAAAGAGAGAACCTGTTGTCAACACAAACAAATGCATAAGCTATTGTGATTAAAGCCTTTCACAGCTGAGTTAAGGCTGTCCGTGGTATATACTGTCGCCCATAACGTTATCAACTACTCGTTCGACTTTTTATGTTTATTTATTTGTCACCAGTTCAATGCATGTTTCTTTCTGTCTCTCTGTCTCCCTCCTCTCTCCTTGTCAGACCACTTATTTAAGAGGGGCCCTCTAAAAGTGTGGTCAGACATTTGGTTGATACATGACCTTTAAACCTCTGGATTTATGTAGCCATATGCATCCCTAAGTCAAATATTGGCATGTGTGTGCGTGCCTGTGTGTGTGTGTGTGTGTGTCTGTGTCGTTGCTATTGGCCCATAGTCTGCTTGAGACGTATAGAAGCACATGAAAGTGTGTTTTTATTTTAGTTGGTATTGGTTACTCCGATCAATGGCGTTTATGTGCAACTCATGTGTAATGGTTGTTAGGAAAGTTGAGCTAATTTGCTGCATCAAGTTAAACCCACTGTCCTCTTTGGTTGCTGTAATGCAATACTTCCATCAAATATGATTTCTGTCGTATTATAGATTGAAACGATGAAATTGCAAAACAATAATGGTAATTTAACACATGCCAGTATATTACCATATTCAGCCTCTTCTTGATATGTGTGTGTGCTGTGCGTGTGTGTGTGCAATGGCTTGTGACTGAGCTCATGACTCCACAACATTGAGCTTTGTGTAACTTTTTCCCTCGTCTTTGACATAATTGCAATGATCTGGCTTATTGTGTGTATGTGTTATTCATGTAGGTTGGGTTCTGTAGTTATTAGGATCTGTATGGTCAGAAATATCACATTAGACACATCACTGTTTGCAATCAAACACTTATTTTGAAGTCCTAATTTGATCGGTTGAGAGGTGGCGACATTTGGTTGAATGGCATCTTAAATGTGCCAAAATGTGTCTTTTGTCATTTTAGTTTATTTAAATATAGGGCAGGACATACAATTGGTCATACTGCTACATACTGCTAGAGGGTACCCTCATGATGACACCTGTAATAATAGTTTTAATGAGCTTCTATCCTGTGGCACGCGATGGAGAAATCTGTGTTTTTTTAGTGGAAGAGGAACCGAGACGGGTGTGTTCCATGTCATTTCTTACAGATATAATAGTTGGTTAGGGTCATTTGGTCGGTGAAACGCTTGGTCTTTTAAGGGAAAAATGTAAATAGCAACTTGCCTGGTGTTCCCTGAACTAGCAGGAAACGGTCAGATTAGAGCCCAGGGGTTGAATGGGAGGGTGACTCTTCTGTAGCTTACCTGTGGGATCCAGGCTAACCTGCTATGAGGACTACTTGTGGTTTTGGGATGACAACTATAATGCGTTTCCTCATAATAGTTGTGGTTATTTATTATTGATGCATAAATATTTAGATACTAGTATATGACAAAAAACACCACGTCCAGATTTTTGGGAAAATCATGTCAAATCTATAATGTACTTTTCTATATAAGAGAGCATGACTTCCTTGCTTTGTATATATGTGTGTGTTTACCTCGCTGTGGTCCTGAGAGAGGCTATGGACATGCTTCTAAATGAGGTTGCCTGTTTCTTGACTAAACACATTTGAGTCACTTGAGTCTCATTTCAATAGCTACAAACACAGTCAACGCTCGTTCTCACTTTAACCTCTGTTTAAGCTACGTTTTAAGATAGGGTTTGAGCTGGGTTTAAGCTGTGTTTTACCTGAGACCTCCTAAGATAAATGTCATTGTCTATATAACAGGGATGCTTCGATGCATTGGTTGGACTCCATTATATTATTCAGATGAGAAAAGTATCTCCCTGTAGTGTAATCTGTTCAAATATGCCTCTATTTGTCTGTCTTTAATGAACAAGAGGTATTCACTTTGGCCTTTAGCATGGGAAACTTGGTGTTGGTGTTACCCACTGATGACAAGGCCCTATCTTTACCTCTCCTTTTCTCCTATATTTTAATGCTAATGACGTGCATCTGAATTTGACTTTTCATGTCACTTTAAGTGAGCCACTTTCAAATAAGCGTCTACTACATAGTAATAGGAAATGGTATTTGAGGAGCTAAAAACTGGATGATGAGCATCAACACAAAGGATCATTGGACATAAATTCAACTGAATTGTGAACGATAAACAGTCACTCTCTGGGCTTTATTGTACAGGAAATAGTTGGCGTCGTACCGACGTAGAGGTTCCACTTTCTGTCTTTACGAGGCTGCCCGACAATCTTTAGCTTATGACTGTTTTGATATTCAAAGCCGGTAGCCCTACTTGGCTTGTAGGCTGGCATGTTGGCACAGAGGAAATGCTGTTTGGTCGAGGATGTCTAGGATTTAGGTGTCGCGTTCCAGAGTTTTCACATTCTGCTTTTTGGTTTTGTGAAGCTTACCTTTCCAGGTAAATCTCCCAGCCCACCTTTAAACACACCTGCTGGAGATCCTACATTAGCCATCAATGTTTTCTATGTCTCTCTTTCAGTTATTGTATTTGTCTTGGGTATTGTTATAATGCCACTGACCCTCTGTATTTCTTTGCTATATGTTTTTCAGAGAGAAGAAACAGAAAATACACGACATTAAGAATAATATAAAAGAGGCCATTGAGGTAAGTGCTGGCTTTGCAGTTTCACATAGATTCCACAATACCACCAACACCATCATGGCCTGAGATTGACAACAATGAGGACAGTCGCAAGTCCAATGAACAATACGCATCATTCCTAGGTTGCATATACCCAGAAAGTTGTGCAAACGTTCTCCTTCTCAAACACATTCTATTCTTGCATATGAATTACATGTAACTAAATTATTGTTGTCGACTCAATGTAATTCATTCAGATCTTATATGAAGACTTGATGCCACTAAATATAGATCAAATGATCTCCCTAGCCTTGGATTGCGACTTAATTACGCTCATAATCTACTTTCTAAATGTTGTTGTGTGAAGGAGTGTTTTCTGGTATAAAAAGCATTAGGCCTACGTGATGTCCGTCGATTATACACTTCATCTACTTTCTAAATGTTCCTACATGTTGTGTGTGTGTGTTCCAGACCATTGTAACGGCGATGAGCACCCTCACCCCGCCAGTGCAGTTAGCCTGTCCACAGAACCAACACCGGATCGAATATGTCCTCAACCTGGTCAGCCAGAAAGACTTCGAGTTCCCTTCTGTGAGTTTGGGTTATGTTTTCTCTGCCGTTTTCTCTGCCTTCTTTCCTTCTCTCCGATTTTGTCACACTCTCATTAGCAAACACACACATTTGCACAAACCAGAGTCATTCATTCAAAGTGGAGCTGGATTTGGAATGGTCACCTGATCCAGGACACACACAAAAACAAGCCCTGTGGCCACAAGTGGAAGTGCACATGATTCTTTTAAAAATGCTGAACGGGGAAGTCCCAAGTGGACAGTAAAACTTCACAGTAAAACTATGACTAAATACGCAATGTGAGCGCAAACCATAGTGTGGAGGGAGCAATCTCTCTTTACGGCCGTGGAAATGTTCCCACACACCAGAATGCGTAACGTACCCCAAAAAACTGCACCCACAATGGAGGCCGACCTCACAGGTTCCCTATCCGGCCCATGTGTGGCTATTGGTAACCTGTTGCACTAGTCTAGGGCTGGGTTCTAAAATGTTGACTTAAAGCAGCATCAGGACCTCTGTTCACTCTGGACATGCCCAATACACTGCATCTCCACACACCGGCCCAGGTAACGGGCGCCACAAGAAGTTGTAACGAGAGCAGTGGAGGTGAGGTTTACTAATGATCTTCAAAGTGATTTCTCTGGCGAGCTGCCTGGGCGGCGTACTCCCGGCGGGTGCTCCTGTTAACTCATTGAAAGCCCATAGGGAGGGGTGTCAGCATTATTCAACATTAGGCACCTCTAGGGCAAGGGGTAATTCACTTGTCTATCCCTTCTCTTCCAGTTACAATTAAAAACACAAAGTATTTGCATGCATTTTAAAAGTTAATGCAAATGCATGAGGGAATCATAACATGGCACTTCTTTAAGCCAGTCTTGTTAGTATCCACACTATGACCAGGTCAACAAACAGTATATCGGCACTATCAGCACAAGCCTAGGAGACCGATGGGGCCAAGACACAGATTGTTTGCAAGACCAAAATCTGTCATTTAATCATCATTTAAGTAGTGGAACAAAATATGAACGCACCAAAAACAACAAGATCAAGATCAGATGGTTTCCTTATTGCTTGACATCACCATCGAAGCAACCAATGTGTTTCCAACTATTGCCTGTCTATAGCGGATCCCATCTGTCTGTCAATGGTACCAACTCCTGTTGTTGTAATCATATTCCTGCCCTGAGTCTGTGAGCTGCAGAACTAAAATGGGCCAATCGGTCTTTCCCCGAATATTTTTTCCCAGCAGCAGTGCTGAGTATGTGCGCACGTGATGCACGTGTTGACGTGCTCGGGGATGGAGATGTGCGCCCGCACAGTGCTGCTGTGTGGGCGCCGCCAGGGTGTGCCATCACAGAGGTTTTAGTGTGATCACTGGTTCCAGGAGGGCATCCCAACTGAAATGGCCTCATACGATGGCAGAACAACAAATAGCATGCAAGCGCACTATTATTGTTCTGTTATTTTTCCCCTTTATGTTTGTATCATCATGCGTTTTGTGTAATTGTCTTTAACAGAACACTATTTGGCTGTCAGTATTTTTCCACAGTACTTCTCTAAGACAATTGAATGATTGAGAGGGGTGCAGTTGTTGGGGGTGCACCTATGATGTGTATGTTTTTTAAATAAGCGGCCAATGTAATTTAACTGTCTATGGATGCTTTCTGTAGTGCCAGTAATGCTGCTGGATGCATATAGGGGAAACACTGAATCATGTCTTCAGCAAGGAACGTGGCAGATTTATGTTTTTGGAGGTAAGGTTGCAAGGAACTGGGACCACATGTGGCTAATTACCTTCCTATCGGATTCCCCTACCAGAGGAGCAAGAATGGCTCTTTCGCTCATCATCTTTGTGATGTACTTTTTGACCGCAATGTAAATCTCTGGCACCAGACCGTTTGCTCGGATAGGACGGTGGCGTTGAGAAGAAATGCAGGGAATTTCGCTGGGTCTCGTCCTCAAAGACTATGTTAAGCTCGTACTCTGGACTGGAGGGTCTTCAACATTTTGTCTGTGACGCCTGTTAGTGTCGGGATATTAAGATTGTAAATGGCTGGTATTATCATAAGGGACCCTGTGAAGGTACTGCCGTCTGCGAGCGTGATTATTGACCTCGGGCCCGCGGGTCGGTTTCTGAATGGATTGCGGTTGGATCCCTGAATGAAGTCAGGGCCCCTGCTGTTTCTGTCTGACCCCTGGCCCACACACTAATCACTCTTGCACTCATCATCACAAAAGCTACTCCTATCACTTGTACAGTGTGGTTAATCACGCCCTCTATCGCGATAAAGGGGGGGAGCTTAATGCTATAATTGTAGTCTCATTGGAGGGTAAAATGTGATTATCGTGTTGACATCAGCATATTCTTCTGCATTGTGCAATCCAACATCAAGAGTCCCATCATTGGATTCGTGGGAATCACCCCACCTCCCTTCTCTTCATGAGGCCCTAAGTTGAATGTGCATCATCCATGGGAACTGATTACATGTGCCACCACAAACGGCAACTTTTAATTTTTAATCTTCCAAAAAATAATAATCTGGACAAATTACGGATGGGCCTGAAATTGATGGGTTGGAGAGGTAGATGTAGGGAGAGCAGGAGACTCCGAGACTAGTGGGTAGAGAGAGGGAAGAGTTGAAATGTGATCTTCAGAATCAACTCGTTCATAGAGTGGTGTTTCCTCCACACATTTGAGGTCTTCATTCTTCTATACTGTTGAATAACTTACCATTAACACCACCACCACTTTCAATTGTAAACACCGGCTGCAATGTGGAATCCATTCAGAATTGCAGTTTTTGTCTGCCTTGGCTTTGAGCTAATGGCTCTCGGCTCCACATTGTGCATCCATTTAGCTGACACTGGGAATTGAGCATCGATAAATGCAACATTTAAATTACTCTTTCATGAATTCATGCAGTGACAATGTGAGGAGACAATGTGACTAAAATGAACTGAATCCATAATGTTACATTTGTTGTCCACAAGATGCTTGATGATGATGATGATGATGATGATTTATTATTTTGACCTTCTGAGGTGTGGCCTGGTCTGGTGACCTGCATGAGGGGCGGGGCCGCTCCTTCGGCCTCTATTTACCATAAGAGACACTGTGCGCTGGCCCCCAGCAGCAGACACTGATACACACACGCACACAGATACACACAGCGTACACTGTCAACACACACGCTCAGTGGCCTCCACCCGGATTGGTGGAGGACTCGTCCCTACTTGCCCCTTCCCCTCTCTTTGCTTGCACACTTTTCACTTCCATGCTCACCTTTGCACAGTATTCCACTTAAGCAGCAATTGTTAATTATTTTGTCTCTCTCCCCTCTGTTCCCATGTTGTTTTTTCTGGTACTTCATTATCTTTCTCTCTCTGTTGCTAACTTTCTCTGCCCCTCTCTCTCCCCCTGTCCCTCTCTGTCTCTCTCTATATCCCTCGCTCTCTCTGTTTCTCTCACTATGTCTCTCTTGTCTTCATCCCTCTCTCTTGTCTCTGTCTGTCTTTCTGCCTCTGTCTCTCCTCTCTCTCTGTTTCTCTCACTATGTCTTTCTCTTGTCTTTGTCTATCTTTCTTGTCGCTGTCTGCCCGTTTCTCTCTCCTCTCTCTGTCTTCATCCCCCTCTCTTGTCTCTGTCTGTCTGTCTCTCTCTCCTCTCTCTCTCCCTGTCTCTCTCAGGAGTTCTATGACCATGCTAAGTCACTATGGCAGGACGAGGGCGTCAGAGCATGCTATGAGCGCTCCAACGAGTACCAGCTCATCGACTGTGCCCAATAGTAAGTATTCCATGCCAGTGTTCGATCACCAGGGTTGTGTGAAAGAATAAGAATCCGATTTTCTTGGTAGCATCCTCATTAAGCCGCTGCTTATAGTGTGGTGTTGAACAAAACAAACCTAAAGCATGCCAATATAGCACAGTTTGCAGCACACACACACACTGGCTCAAACATGGCAGAGGCTGAGTCATCTGAGGAGAGGAAGGAGTGCAGACTGGATTGGTGTGCGGGGGTGGGGGAGAAAAATTCTGCCCTTTCAGTCCACGATGTCCACATCTATAAGACAAGTTTAAGTTGCGCTGGCTGGTTGGAGTCGCACTGGCTTATACAGCCGTTTGGTCTCAGTGGCTTGTGTATTTGTTTTTTTAAGGTATGTTGATGTGAGGATTAAACTTTTCTCAAATGGTAC
>OMOU01044749.1:0-14875 GCA_900312585.1 Malacocephalus occidentalis
AGGGAGGGAGGGGTTACAGACTGGCTGCAGCCATGACGATGTCTTTGGCCCAATCCCAATGACATTTACATTCACATTTGGGCTATTTGGCAGTCGCTTTTGTCCAAAGGGACTTACAATCACAGAATGTGTCCAAAGAGAGTCAAACAACAATATATCATTGCTGACGGTATAGTTTAATTTCTATGTTAACCCCTTGCTGGTAAACAGCAAGATGGCTACCAACCCGTCCCTTGGCCCTACCACCAGAATGCCTTGTGAATCATCGGCAAGATTGTGGCGAGTGCTGCACAGAAAACCACAATTGTCAGTATTTACTTGAAAAAAATAATCATCTTTCTA
Source organism: Malacocephalus occidentalis (assembly GCA_900312585.1). Taxonomy (NCBI): domain Eukaryota; kingdom Metazoa; phylum Chordata; class Actinopteri; order Gadiformes; family Macrouridae; genus Malacocephalus; species Malacocephalus occidentalis. Next base: position 343 of record OMOU01044749.1, read on the forward strand.
CCTTTTCCTTATAACAAGCATAACCAAAAATTGCTTGCATTTCTCTCCGATTTGCTGCTTGCAACAAAGGATGCCTACAAGCAAGAGAAGTGACCACAGCTATTGTGAGATTCAAAATGCGACAACTGTGGGTCTTAAAGGGTTGGTCCCCCATTTCATAGAGGAACAACTACTACCCCTTGTAACTAGCTTGAAAAGGAGCAGGAGTGTACAAAATAAAGAAAATAGGCCACATCATATAACTATATATTGGGAAAATGTGTATATATATATATATATCAGTGTTTCCCATGAATTGATTTATTTGTGGTGGCATGCTACAATATAAATATTGACACAAGTAGTCAAAAGCATTCGCTGTTGCCCAGTCACACATTGTTCTTTGCCACTTGGAGTTTCCCAAGTTTTACAATAATGGAACCTCCAGGCATCAAAACTCAAAGTGAAATGCAAGGCAGCATCAAACAGCTGTGATGGGAAATCACAATTAAAAACATCGCATGTCTCACTAGAAACGTATGTCGTTTGAACTTCACTATCTCGTGGAAGTCCACAATTGATATAACATTTGGTTAGACTGTGTGTATATATATATAATGTTATTCAGCCATGTAAAAAGCCATGTAAAGGAAAACGTAACTATTTATAGGGACGTCACAGGGTTGAAACCAAAATCCAGACAGATCCAGGGAAGGGCTGCACAAGAGGCCTTGTACATCTCAGTGTGACAACAACAACACTGACTCCAGAAGACACATCCGATTGAACATAAAAAATTAAAATACAAACCCCAGCAGGCAGCGGGGCAGCGGTAACGAGCGCACCTTGTCGGCTTGTCTGAGACAGTCGATGCGCCTCATCTTGCCCTTCTGGTCGGGGTTGGAGAGCACGCAGCATGCCGGCTTCTTCCCCGTGATGGACAGCACAAAGTTCTCCCGGCACTCGGGCCGAATGTCTTTCCTCAGCTTGGCCAGGAGACGGCTGGCCCACTTCTGCTTCACCTGGACGCGAGACAACCAGACAGTGGACGAGCCAAAGATAAGTAGCGGTGAGCAGTTCGATAGTTCAACACACACAGATGCACACGCACGTGTACACGCACACACATACACGCACACGTACACGCACGCGTACGTGACTAGACTATTAGGGAGACAGCTGTGCAGGTCAAACATTCATTACAAATAGTATTTATGCAGAAGGGAAATACAAGTTGAAGGTGTTATAAGTAAGATTTAAGAGTTATTATTTGAGTTGAAATTTGTTAGAAATCTGTTCCATGTGTTTCGAGTTGACTGCACCTGCCGCTGTCTGTATGCGCCGCTATAGGTTTAAGACCGCTGCTGGCTAGTTTCTGACCAATCGGGGCATTTCTGATCCATCAGGGCATCTCTACTGTGATTGGTTCAGGGAATTCCTGGTCAATCAGAGGTGCGTTAAACACCACTTCTCTTTTTGAGAGCAAACTCTGCTCTCAAATGTTACCTACAACACCGATCTGCACTATATTGACTCCATAGATCAGCATCAGCATGATTCGGTTTAAAAGCAAACTAAACATGTACAAACAACAAACTAACGTGTACATCACGTTGTCAATCACATGAATAGTTATATTTACTGTGAATACAACTGTACATCCAGACATGCTATTTAGTGCATTACAAACCCTTCTCAATTTTGGAAACTTTTTGGGAAATTATTATTATAGAAATGTGATCAAAACAAATTTGAGACATAAAAAACAAGCAAAATGCACACATTTTGTTTAGACTCTATCGGCAGCAAGACACAGACGGTGTTTCCACAGCTCCCAGACTCACCTCCGCCTTCTCGCCCAGCAGCTCATCCTTGACTGCTCTCTCTTCTTCTTTGGTCATCCTCTTCTCGTGCTTCTTGAAGTACTTTCTCTTCCTGGCCTGCAGGTTGAACCAGGTGTAGGCGAAGGCACGCACCTGGGGCAGCAGCGCCTCGATGAATGGATGGAACTCATCCTGCAAAGGGTAGACGAGGAAAGTATGACAACTAACACAGAGATTCTTGGTAAAACTGTAGCATGTCGCCGACTAGCTTAACTCACGGTCCTTTATAGCCACATAAGATAAAAGGTGAAATTAGTGCGTTCATATTTTAAAATGAGTAGGCAGAGAGCGGGTTGGATAATAGTACCACACTTTGTGAAGCACTGCTGAGAGAGCTTGAAAAGTATACTTTTTGTAAAGTTAAGTACGGTTATGACAACGGCATCTTTTCTATAGTAGCTGGTCTCAACATGGAAAAGGCAACATTCCAGAGCGTAAAGATGAAAAACACTTGCTAAAAGGAGGTCTTTAAGACATCTTTCTTCATCTAATTGTGTTTTTTCTTTCCACCATCATTTCACCATCATCACATCATAATTGGGCCATACCAGGGCGTGTGGACCAATTAAGGAGTTTCCCCCTCACCATTACCTATGTGTGCCTTGGCTCAGCCTCTCCTACCCAGCATGCCACGTGTGTGCCTGCTTGACACACCTGTCTTCCTCCCTCATTAACTGCACCTTATTACATTTTTTGCACAGGTCCCAATGGCGCTTTTCTTGGCTGACTTTGTCTCAAACGTTCCATTCTCCTTTCCGTTCCACATCAATGTCATTTTGTCACAAGTGTTTTTTTTGCTGTATTGATATAGTGCAACGCAGGCCTTAGCGTGTGAAAATCTGTTATTATTGGGACGCTAACTGCTACCAGTTCCGTGCCAAACACTAAATTCCATCAAATAAACTAATCGCAGCTTATTGTCAAGATCATGTTTTTTTTTTTTATTTGTATTTAAACGTGTATTTATACGTTTAAACGTGTATGTTGTATTTATGACAAAAAAGAAATTGAAACACTAAAAACTATTAATGTAATTAATTTGTGTATTTATGTGTTTAACCTTTGACAGCATTGCATTAATAAATCTGATTCCATAAACTCCCTCCCATAATTTCATACCCATTGCAATATGTTGAGAAGGTAAACAGTGATTCCTGTAACACTGGAATGGGGAGAAAGACAGTCCACATCATGCTCACAGACACCATTTTATCAAGGTCTATATATCACGCCAAAGTTGGTCATTTGTCCTACTAATATTTTTTTACTCAATGTAAATAATGAAGACTAAATGATAGTTTATTCATGGTTTTCCACCATAAAATAATAACTACCCAACTAAACAAGGCCTCTTGATAGATCCTTAGCAGCACTTCATTCCACAAACGACATCACCCTTATAACCTCACATGTGTAATGGGCCTGGCTCTTGGGCCATATCTTTTGACCGAAGACACAATATATTTATATTTTTTCCCAAATATAAAACATACATGGAATGTAGTTTCAGGATTCAATTGGACTGTGCAGACAAGTGACAAGAACACAAGCCAGCTGTTTGTTTTGCCCATTGTGAGGGCAGCATGAAATGAAAAATGTCTACAGTGGAAGTTAGGTGGATTCCTTTTGGATGCTCGATAAGGAATACAAATGATTTTCAGAACATCATTTTTACAGAATATGCATTTTGTAATATTTCAAAATGTTTTCTTGAATAGGTTAATAGTTTATAATAGCAACAACAATTATTATTATTATTATTATTAATATCAATGATAATGATCATAATAGCATTAATAATGGTGTTATTATTATTGTTATTATTATTAACAATAATATTAGTAAGAATAATACAAGCTGAAAAATGCATGATAAATGTCATTAGCCTAATTAAATTCTTAGTAGAATATGCAATGCTTCTCATGATTTGATGTTGTTATGATTATGTTAACCCTATATAACTAAATGTGCCCAGACAGAGCACATTTTGACAGAGATGTATTACTTGTAATGTACTTAAATTCAACAAAAACATTAGGGTTATTAGAACTCAACAAAAATGTTTTGCTGCAAAAGAGCACGGCAGTAAGTAAGTAAGTTTAAATTTCACTTCTGGAGTTTCCTTTGTCATATGTGAACCACTTTAAACTGATTATGTTTTGGGAAGCTAATTATTATGCAATATAGAATATGGTATAGTATTTAAATAAAAGCTTTTACAATATATTGTGAGGGGTTTTTTAAGGTCACAGGCATAGCCATCAATCCCGCTGGCTCCAAGCCTGATCTAATGTAACACACACGCGCTCCCTCTCCCTCTCTCTCCCTCTCCCTCTCCCTCTCCCTCTCCCTCTCCCTCACACACGCACACGCACACGCACACCACACACACACACACACACACATCTTGCCTCTTTACACAGAGGCCTGCACTTTATGAGCGTTCTCTCAAAGGGAGAGAACAGAGTGATGTTGAGGCTGGGAAGGGTCGGAGGACATTAAAAACTCTTGGCTTTCACGTTTAAAAGCGATTAAACTCTGCACCTCTTAATACAGTAGAAATGTAGCCATGCGACCCACAGAGCAACACAGGTTCCTCTTTTAGACCTCATTGAAAACAAAGTCCAAACCATAGACTGGTCCAAACCAATATGCCTACATGCATTTATTTTATTTGTTTTAATAAGGCATTAACTCATCAATCAAAAACTGACCAATCGAATCAGACCAATTAAAAATATGCTACTCCAATACCATGCACATGTGGTGTGGCAAATTGGAATTTTAAAAGCCATCCACATGCCATTCATCCACATTCCTGGATGAACATGGATTACATTATAATAGTGAAACCAGTCCGTGGCTGAGTGTATATATTGATAGATGAGAACTGATGTGTGAAAAATACATTACATAATAAAGTGATTGAACTGGTGACCTCACTCATGGATGAATTGGTGGATGAATGGATGGAAAATTACCCTAAAAAGATACACCATAGTTTTACCTGCAGCACACAGGCAATTAACAATCAATATAACTATTGAGTCAAGGGGGAATTCCGTACCTAAAATAACATCAAGAGAGCAGACAACGCTTTGCCAAGTTGAACACTATCTCACTATGCAATCTTGGCAGAGGTCCTAGCATGAACTAAAGCAAGCCTTCCTACAACATCCAAACTGTCCAGGCAGCCTCAACATCCAATTTCCAACAGCCAAAATCACTATAATCCATCAAAAATCCTCACAGAAAAGAAGCATTACAAATAGATACATCTTACTTGAGAGACCGAATCTATCCCTATGCCAATCGCTGCTTGTGTGTGATCCAACATCATTTCAATTGCGATGACCTACGCAACCCGCTGAGCTACTGCCACTGCTGGAAGAAGAATTGAATCTGCATTTCATGAGCAGGTGTTGAGTAAATGAGCAAAAACATTTGATTTAAAACCAAATTAAAACAAAACTCTTGGTGAACACAATTATCACCAGCCAATGTAGGCCTCATTCAATCGTGGCGGTATGGTGTCCCATTTCCAGAGCGGTGGGCCATCATTCATGTTTTCTTCAGAAATTATTCTTGTTATTCAGCCGGTTTTTAACCCACCACATACATAATGTGAACCCTGAAACTGTACGTAGCTGATATGTTTCAGAACAAATCAAATCACTTGGTGGCTATTGGCTAACTAAGCTTTTAGCTGACAATTGTTGGTTTGAGCAAAGCATGAGGGTTGGGAGTGAGTCAGAGGTGGCTAGATTGCTAGTTTGTTTACAAGACAGTTTCTGGGTGTGTTTTCTGCCCTCTAGTGGTCAGAAAGCATTGAACGCTCCTTTAAGTTGCAAGATGAATCACAATTGAATGAAAGAGTAATGAAACATTCGTGGAGGGATTCTGATATGCTCATTAAGGTATGAACATGGAAATAGCTACTAAAATCAAATACCAACTAATAGGCTACATTGCCAAAGAGATTTGGAGCACAGAATGTCATTTGGGGAATTTCTATTTTTTGGTGACACCACAATCGAATAGCAAAACAACGTGCACGGACAAAAGGCCTTGTTGATGTCTCTCCAGAGTGAATGACCGGAGGGCAAATCCATCCGTCTCCTCTCATTGCCAGATGTCTTTCCTCCTTAGTCTCCTTGTTCTATACTCAATACTCAACTGGCAGCTGTCGAAAAGAGAATATTCTTCTCCTCAGCACCAACTTTACACAACATTCCCGTTGACTATTAATAAAGATGAGACTCCCAGATTTTTTGACGCATTCTTGGTTTACATTTCAGGATACATTAAAATAAGCTCTGATCGTTTAACGATTGCAGGAGAGTAAGCACGGTTCTCTGCTAGCTTTGGGAGATTCTTTTGACCATGTTGTGGCCCACCAAGAAGTTTAGATGGCTAATGTTCAAACCCTTTGAACATTAGCATGAGCATAGCCATGGGGGGTTGACATTGGAAATACAAGGTCTTAACTTTTGTCATACGAGATACCATAGCGCAAAATAGGTAGCTTTGTAGTAGGTAAGTCATGGTACCGAGCCATTAAAGCTGTGTACCAGTGTAGAGAACAAAGTCATGGCAAAGAACTAGCATGGCTTTTTTTTCTTTATTCTAAATCCTGAGCATGATTGGTCCTGTTTGTGGTGGGGGGGGGTGGAGTAACAATGGTATCTCTGGCAGAAAACGTATGAATGGTTGCTTTTTAACCAAACACCAATTATTATTGATATAAGATAGGTCTGGGTCCTACTCATTAGAAGCCCCAAGCCATGACGGATACATATGCCTGTGCCTGTGACATACAGCCATAGTATAGCGGTTTCCTACATCTAAGCTAATATGGCACTGCGATGACGGCGCCAAACCACAGATAAAATTCCGATTGGATAAGTCAATCCTGGGCGAGTGGTGTATTTTCTCAGTGCAGTTCCCACTTTACACCAGCAGAGAGAGAATGTGAATGATTATTTTAGATTATTTTACAACACCGCACTGATAGAGCACATACAAACGTTTGGATGCTTAAAAGATAGGCTGGTACTTACATCTTAATTTAATCCCCCCTCCCCCTTCACCCACCCAAACAAACAAACACACACACACACACACACAGCTTATGTCATAGGCCCACTTACACTGTCGATAAACTTTGACGTGTAGGCCTACAGGTAGCCTAGACAAGTAGCACACTGTTTGCCTTTTATTGCTGCAATCTCCATCAACACAGGTATTTGCCCAAAATGGCATATTGGTAAATATTCATAACTTAATAGCCTAGCATATTTAACCACTGTAACTATGTTTTTGTTAATGTTGCCTTAACCATTTAGATCCATTGAGACCAAAAGTACATGTTTTATGAATCTGAATCCAACTGCATATTGCACTAATAATAATTCCAATAAATATAGGCTGTGCATCTACGGTTCCACTGTTGTAATATTTTCAATCAATCAAATGGTCATTACAGCCTATCAATAACTATTCTCATACGATCCTATTCACAGCTGTAGGCCTAAAGGCTAGACCGTCCACAGAGACAGGCATCGCTCAATTCACTTGAGGGCTGGGCTCTAGCGACAGACAGCTGGCCAGCTGCACGGATCCCGCTCTTTTCAGGGCCAGAACTCCCTGGGTACCTTCAATGGTCCCCCTCTAACACACGATGAGAACAGACGCTACGCTACGCTACGCTACGCCACACACACACACACACACACACATGCACAACTAGTATCGTTAGTGTTGTATACCTGAGACAGAGAGAGGGGAGAAAACATCATATTGTGAAAGCAGAGTGAAACCAGGAATCACTTAGCGAAAAGAATCACCAGCTAAAAAAAACACTCAGAAAACTTGGGTCTCTTTCATGAGTTTGGCAGGAAGGGTAAACGCCTGGCTCTTCGTCGACACGTCGCTTTTGGCGGAGGAGACATATCCAAATAAGATGGGGTTCTTCGGAGGAATTTCCGTTGTCGTTGAACTGTGTTGTCGTTAGTTTGGTGGTCTGGATCCCGCGTCGCCTCGGATGACTCCGCTACGTAGAGAGCGTAGCGTTAAATCCCACAAGCGAGGACACGCCGGAAAAGTTGAGGCTGAGGAGGCAAAAAAAAGAGCCCGAAGACGAGGAAAAACAAGACAATCTCTTCTGGATCACATTTTCGGGAGAATATCGCCGGAGGAGGTGTAATGGAGCCAGTGAACGGTGCCATTTAGAGCAGGAATACGAGGAGGAGGAGAGGAGAGGGAGGAGATGTATAAAAGAATGAGAGTGTGCGGAGGGAGGAATGGCATGACGTTATGAATATACAGCCCATCCCAAACACACGCTTAAAGCCGCAGCGGCAGCAGCAGCGGCGGCAGCAGCAGCTGTTGGGACTGCGTTTCATTTCTATTAGTAGCGTTGATATAATGCACATTATCGGCCCGATGCGACTCTTTCACGCGCTCTTTTCTAGACTAATGCTGAGGTGGATGCATAGCTGGCAATATATATAGGATGTGAGATATATATATATCTCACATCCTTGTTCCATATATATCTATATAGACATAGATATATCTATATATATATGCCACTTTGCCGAATTTACACGTAGATGATTTTATAGTAAATATGTCCTTTACTCAATCGAGAACCCCATTTATAGTCTTAGTGTACAATGCATAGTGTACAATGCATCAACAGGAACACGTCTTATGATGACAACAAATTAACACAAAATCTTATAGTTTCTACAACTAAGTACCTATTGACATATGCTTATGGAAGGTATAAAATATTTTTTTTAAGTTGCATGTCAAATTGGAAAAGGACCCATAACTTAACAGTGTTCGAGTTGTCCCTTTCTCCTGAGCTGTATTATGCATGCATACATACAACCATAATAGAGTGTAGGCTAACATTCGCATTACTTTTTGCTATAACTTCATAGTGCAAACTTGCTGAAGCGCACGCGCGAGCAAACATACACACATACACACACTCACTATCCAATCTAGAGAGGAATCAATGTTATTATCATTGATACTTTCACTCATAACAATTTCATTCAAATATAATGAGGTCCACATAATAATCTACCAGGCCCATATCTTATGCAAGTTAGACAGCTGTTACTAACTTTTTGATATAAGCCAACACTGTTTATTGTTCCATACAGCACATTATCACGTGGCATGCCATAGGGGATGACATTTCGACATGTTCCTGTAATTCCCCGCTTCCTGTGAATACACTTATCCTATTATAAAGATTATAAAGAACGGAATTCCCTCTCTAGCTCCAGATCCCCGGTCGGTTTCTGACGGGTTCTCCGCTCCACTCCATGCAATATATCCCGGGACAGGAGGCCCTCTGCTGGCCTCGGCGCTCCCACTCAGCCCGCTGTCTCCAACCAAACTGCGGCCATTTTCTGCTGACTGACACACAAACCAGGAAACCGAGACGAGACCGGAGCTGAACTTCAACTTGGCCTTCCGCCGTCCCGTGACGAAGAGGGGGCCGACGGGGCCTGCTTTACACGCTCTCGCCCCGCAAAGCCCCCCCAAAACACTCAACAACTTTCACCGCCAGCCTGCAGTAGGCGCCCCCAAAGACACGTTATAAAAGGCTTCCCGACCACCCTCACTCGTCGCTGCTGCCGGGAAACAGACACATTTGGCCGCGGTGCCGCCCGCGGATACGAAGCTGCAGAAACAGTACTAACATAGAAACATGCAAACAGGGAGAGGGGGCAGAACAGAGAGACATATAAGCAACTCCCGACTCCGCTTTAGGTCTGACTTTCGCCTGCGCACAGTCTTGTCTGGCTGCCATTGCGTCGTTTTTTAATGGAGAAAATCTGAATCCGAAACGTAGTTCCGATTGATATTTGTGTGTTGTTTAAACGCTGTAGTTTTGCCTACCATGTCGAAGCAGAGCCACCGCCGGGGGGGGAGGTTTGAGTGGATCTCACCGCCTCGCCATTGCGCGCTGTCGGTTATCATTCCACATGTCCCGCTTTTTTTTATTTTTTTTGATCGTGATGCGCGTGCAGGAGTCAATCCGCGGTGCTCGAGACCAGAAGCGAGCGACCGTCCCGTCCCGCGCCGAGACCTTCAAGGCAGCACAGTCCCGCCGCCGCGCGCCGCCCGGTCGGCTGCAGCAGCAGCAGCAGCAGCAGCAGAGTTGAGCTTCATTTACCCTCTTCCTCCCCTCCCTTCCTCTCTCCACGCCGTTTATCTCTTCCTTTCGTTCTCTCGCCTTCTGTGTCTCTCGTCTCTCCCTCCCTCTCTCCCCCCTCTCTCGCTCTCTCTCTCGGTCGGGTTTATTTCGCGGTGTATCCTTCACACGACGCCCACAGGACAAGCTAACTTTAACGCCAGACAGCGGACCGCTACATGCGCCGGGAGGCTCGTTCAGACTAGTTCAGGACAGGAGGATATTTGTCTTGACGTAGCTATTGTTGTTGAAAATAACCCCGATATTTAATATATATATATATGCTAGCTACTCCGTGAATATATTCTGGCCATATTGTTTTATTTTTCAATGAAGCGTCCTTTTTTGGGAATGTAATGTGGAATTGCCCATTTGTACTGACATGAATTAACCCTAACAAAAGGCCATTTTAAATAATAGGCCGACTTATTCCAGTTTGATCATTCATATATCATTAGCCTACTATGATTTCTATTTTCGCTAGACCTGGTCGGCAGCAGTTCTAAACCATTGCATGGGAAACAGTTGATTGTATCAGCTTCCCATTGCTGTTGTATGTTTCACTTCCCTTTTTGACACAACTTGGAAACAAAAGAACAACCCTTACATTTGCTTGCACACAGATCCAATTGTGTTTGTTGGAACTGGGGGTCTGTTACTGACAAGCAAGTCACATTCTTCTGATTTACCCTCATAACTCACTGGGACTGAACAACCAAACTATTAATTCCATCCGGTGGCTAATCTCACTCACATGGTTGATCCTCCTAAAATGTCTTCTGGTAAAAATTGAAGAGGTTTGCCTGGGACTGTATAAAATAATAGCATATGGATGCCGAGAGCTGCACCATAGTAGTCTCTCTCTCTCTCTCTCTCTCTCTCTCTATTTCCATAGTAGTGTTCCCTCTATTTTCCATAGTAGTACCTACTTCCCAACCATGGACTGCAAGCCTATACCACAGTCATAACATGACCCCTGTCTTCTTCAATTCCAGTGCACCACAGAAAACAGACCAGTTCTCTATTACTGTTGCAACCCCCCTGCTGAGTGTCACCTGCTAATGGCACGCTGAGCAGATCACGCCCTATATACCCTCAAGATACGCAAGTCCTTTTATCTTAACCTGGATGAGTAGCCCATGGAACAATAACCTAAGCCATTGATGAATGCACGATACACCCTTTAAGTCAAGATGGCTTCTACGGGGTCTGTGGGTTCATGGTCCATGCACTAGGGCTACACCATGCCACATAGAATAGAGTATTGGAATTAAAAATACATTAAAAGACAAACAAAGTGTAAATGTATTGCATTGATTTGACTCCTGGCTATAGACTCGAACCCATGAGAACCATGAGACTCAATCAAAACACAATTTAATGTAAACAAAGTAGGAGTGAGTAGGGGTATATGTTGGAATTTAATTCCAACATATATACCAGCTAGTCTAAAAATGTAACCCTAAAAGGATTTTGGGATGGGTGTTGATGTCTCCCTAAGCTCTCTCTCTCTCTCTCGCTCTCTCTCTCGCTCCCTCTCTCTCTATCTATCTAATGACAGCATACAGGGCTGTTGTCTTGATACTAAGTGATCCGTTTCACCTTGCAGAGCTGGATTCGCCGCAGGAACATGCAGTTTGATGGTGTGCATCAAAAGGAAAATGGCTAAATACACTGAGCTAGCAGGCAAGGCTGTTAGCGCCCGTTTTAATGACCCGGTCCCAAGGGGAAAGATAGCATGTTTAAGAAATCCCATGTCAGGCTGTGTAATGGTGTCATTGATGTGTGCCCATTCTCACACCTACTTTATGGATGAAGGGAGCACGCACACACTTTAGATGGTAGATATACGTAGACTGTTATGCAATGGTGTCATCTACAATGTATTAATCAATGATGGATTGGTTCCATCAGAGGTGGACAGCGAGCTATAAAATGGAGGAACAGTGGTTGAAACAGTGGTTGGCTACCAAATACGAACACTGTTCTAATTGTATTGCATTCTATTGCTGCTTGGCAGGTAGGCCTACCAGAACAACATTTTTAATTTTATGACTTGATATATTTGATATATATTTGATATATATATTTAACAATCCACATTCAACAACACAATTAATTCATAGTGATCTTCATCCTCTTAATTCACTTTTTTTGTATTTTGTATTTACTAAAACGAGGGACAATAAGGGACATATTTCATCATTTTACAGAGGTCACATGACACTCCTGTGGAATACAAAATGAGGAGAGGACGCAGCGTGGGGTGGTGGAAACTCTGGCCACAGCGACAGTCTTTCCTTCCAGCAGTAGGAGTGAATGCCAGCTACGTTTTACTGAATGCTTACCGGGGCCAAACTGGCTGTAATTTCCCAGCTTTTGGCCCATTACGGCTTGCAGGGGAATGGCGGAATTAGCCAACAAAAACAACCGTGCAAGAGTAGAGAATTGGAGCACACACTCCTCCCCACTACCATGGCCAGCCTCATAAATGTATAAAGATAAATTAGCCCACATTTTTGTTTTGGTAATTTTAAGATTGACTTTGTTTACAATACATTTGCAGCTGTTTGTCCCAATTTCTCTCTTCAACAATGTATTCTTTTGTTTTATGGGACACTTGAATGTTACTGAGCTACCATAACTCCTTCAGTCGTGACCAAATGCCACATCACATGGTGAACCGTGTCTGAAGAGACCAGGCGAGGGTCACCGGTAGAGCCAGGCTAGGCGGACCCCTGCTACCCTCCACTGGGAGAGTGAAGTGAAAAGCACAAGAGGCAAACATGAATGAGGAAACAAGGGGAGGTCAATGTTTTTTGCCTCCCTTTTACCAAGGTGGGGTGAAATCAGAGTCGGCTCTAATAGGGATGCTATAACTGGGATAGGTGGCTGGGAACACGGAACCAGTGTACACGTGCAGTGGAGACTTGTGCAGAGAAAATGATGCAGTGTATGTTGTATCGTATACGGAACACAGTAGCCTATACGCTAATAAAGAGGAAATGGGCAAGACACCAGGGGAGTCTTAACTTGTTATGACTTACTTAAGACATGCAGTTCATTTGTGCGGGTGTGTGTGTGGAGTGGAGAACAAAAGAGAAGCAGTTGCTGATTCAGCCTCTTTCAGTCTGCATAGCAATTCCCCCTTGAGGTGCGCATGCCCACCGAGGCACGCACGGACACACACACACACACACACACACAGACAGATACAATAAAAAGCTCAAATTATGGCCCAAATGGAATTTGAATTGCAGCATTACTGCTATTACAGCCATCACAGCAATACCCTGAATAGAAAAACCATATTACAATTTGTCTCAAATTATATTGATTATATTGATGATCAGTTTGAATATATGACATAACACAAGAAGACATTCTCAGCTGCAGTGGACAATATCAAACCGGTATTGTATCAAACTCATATTTCTCATTCAAAAACGTGTTCCTTTTGCTGTGAATAGTGTGGATATTTGATTCTTTGGTTATTTGTATTTGTTCGGTTGCATATTCCGCTGGACATGGCACTTTTTAATGTCACTGCATATCCTGTATGTTTATGTGACGATAAACGTTCTTGAAATCTTAGAATCTTGAAATCTTTTGTGTCATGATCCAAAGAGGGGAGACTACAGTTGATCTGATGCCGCGGGTGACCAGTTAAAACACGCGTGTGCCTGTTGGTCCAGCTCATGGTTCCAAAGACTCAGGATGGCCTCAAGCGCAGACTGACAACACCGACCTGAACCAGGTGACCGACCATGGAGATGCACAGCCTAAGCACACAATGCTGCAGTCCCATTGCCGATGTCTTTTGCGCTATGCCATTGCAACATTTTGGTGCGTATGTATCATATTTCACCAATGTTGCTACTTTTATATGTTTGCTATGTAGGCTAATCTATCTTTATCCCCTGGTATCAAAGAAGTCTTAGAGTTGCATATACTTACTACCTAAAATGCCTGATACCTAAAATGCCTGATAGTATATCATGTAGAGGAACTTTAACAAGTGGGGAAAAATGCTATTTTGCTATATACTTACTTACGCTATTTAAAGTGGGTCATATCGCCCAGAGCTTTTTGCCTATTCTGGGGACCCTGAAGTGAGCTAAGCCTTTACATGACTATGTCTCCATCTAGTGGTATATAGGGTGGATTTTATACAACAGTTAGGTTAAGTTAGGTCACAGGTTTCTCTCTGTTTCGCTCTGTTTCTCTGTCTGTCTGTCTCTCTCTGTGTTTCTGTCTCTGTCTCTGTCATTTTTCACTTTTTGTTAGTTATCCATCCTTAGCCTCCAAGTAATTTATTAATTGTTCTTTTCAATTCAAAGTTAAATTAATAAGTTAATATACACAGAGGTGTGTTAGTAGCCTACTTGCAATGGCAGTACATGGGCCAACCCTACCATCACCATCACAGAATTGATTCATTACATCCGAGACG
>OMOU01044749.1:14911-26009 GCA_900312585.1 Malacocephalus occidentalis
TAACAGGGTTTAACACAAACCAGTAGCGTAAAAACAAACAAAACAACAACTTGAGAAATTGCCACTAAGCTTATTGATTTCCTTAGACGAGGAGTTTAAATCCACCAGCATCTTACAGGATTCATCCCACAACAAGAGCAGCGGCCAGAAAGACGCATTACTCCAAGCCCTGATTAAAACCGAGATGGTAGATGTAAAGCCCGGCTCCTCCAACATCCCCAGTGGTCTCTGCTGGACACATGCCGTAAAACACAACTCTCTCTCCCTGTCTCTCAATTCAGAGTTGTTGCATTTGGGAGTTCTGTTGTTCTTACAAAAAAATGAACGAGAATAGGAATAAGAAGACAAATAAAAAATGATGGCGGGGGGAAGGGTGAGTTACGATGAGTGAAGAACTTCTGTCTCCCCGAGCACAGAAGACGGATGTTAATCAGGATTTACCAAGGAGACGGAGACCAGATATTGGCCAGCATGGCTGCCTGAGGAGCAAACAGACTTTTGGCGGAGAGTGTGATTGTGCCTCTTTACTAGAAGAATAAAATAAAATAACGTTGTATCAGTTATGGTGAAACATATAATTCATGGTGGATCAGCTCAGGACATGGCCAGCTTGACATATTTTAGATGACGGTGAATACACTCAAGTAGCCTATGGTCTTGTTCCTCTTTCATCAACGTCTGAGTGATTCTTCTGTTTGAGTATATATTCTTTCCATCCTCTTCCTTCACTCCTCTCCTTGGCTTTCAGCAACTCATTCTTTCTCTTTTTCTGTTTATCTCATTTTCCTAATTATGCAACCAATGGTTTATTTCCTACTTCTATAAACACCTTGCCCACCTCTTCCCCGTACTTGCCACCCAGTGAGTTGTTTAACGGCCACATGGCTGGTAAGGTTTAGGTTCGAGGGTTTCTGTGTTTATCTTCTAAAACTATAGTGCTATAGAAATATAGCAACAAGAGGTGCAACCACAAACATTGAACCATTTTGTGTTTGTTTGTTGTTTGCTGTTTGTTTTCTGAAGTTGACTCACGGCACAATTCAGCATTTGTAAAGAAAAGGTTTAAACGTCTAATGAACATTTTCGCCTCACAAAGAACAACAAGGAAAGGGACAATGCACTTGTTTAAGTCACACCTTGAATATATTAAGATGAAATGTACTGCATGCAATCCCAGATGGGGAATTTAACTAGTCAAGGTAAAACCCATTTAACCTCTACCACCATCTAGCCCTTGACCTTGCTCTGAGCAACGAGCATAAGCGGTGAAGCAGTGAGAACACAGGCCGAGGCTTCACTCACCATCCACCACGTCTTGGCTGTGACATCATAGCACAGCTGCCACTTGACCGAGCTGTCCGCCTCGCTGCAGAGTCCGGACTGGGCTGCCATGACAACCGACTGGGGAATAAAGATGGACGGGAGAGAAGGAGGTTGATGAGGAGTGACGTGGAGGAGCACAGCGAGAGCCGCGGTCCGTCGGGTGCTCCAAGCCTCCACAGGGGAAGGCTGCTTGTTTTCACCCCCAAGTTAGAACCTGGCTTTCACTGGCTTGGACTTTGTCACCGGTTTGACTTAAGAGCCTGTTGGTACTTAGAATATTTATTTTAGCCTCTGGGAGGAATATCACATACATGCCATAGCAGATATTCAGCAACTCAGTAGGTGCTTCAACGAATATAAAATTATATATAATGAGCAGGGAGCATTAGTGCATAACTTCAGCCACCTAACAGTTCTAATCAATAATAAGTAAATCATCATCTAAATAAAAATGAATCTCAAATAATCTGAGGTGAATATCCTTCCAAATGACCTTGTAGTTGCTGTCTTATCTCACATTTCACGATGATTACAGTTATGAACTACTTACCACTTGTTTGGCGGGTGGGTCTTGTCCTTGACAGGCACACGCACCTCAGAGTATATCTACGATCAGCACCCTAATGGTTGGTCACCCTTCAGAAGACCGGAGCACCCATCTCACAGCGAGCCACGTCCGTCCTAGGAGATACGGCAACGACCGACGAGAAGATTAATCCCACGGGGAGAGCGGCAGGCCGAGCACCTTGGGGTCCTCAGCGTGGTCCTCGGTGGTCCCGCGGTGACTCTGCCGTGTGGTCACAGCGCCCCACATAATCACCAGCACGTGTGTAGCGTGTCAACTCCGCAGGCGCTGGGCCCAATGAACGGATGGGCCCGGGGGGGGGTCTGCTCCAGACTCCAGCCCTTCAGTCCACGTGGTCAGCACCTGTCCCAGTCCCGCTCCACATTTCATTTCATGTCATTTCATTTCAGAAGGGAGGAGAGGAGAAGTGGAGCCGTCCTCGGAGCCCCTCGCTGCTCGCTGGGCTCCCAACGCTACGTCTGCTGGTGCAAATGGAGACAACACCCTCACACTCCTCTGAAGAATCACTCCTCTCCTCCGCATGTCCACCCCCCTTCTCCATCTCTCTCTGTCTCTTTTCTCTATCTCTCTGTCTCTGTCTCTGTTTCTGTTTCTGTCTCTCTCTCTGTGTGTCTCTCTCTCTCTCTCTCTCATACTCTGATTTGGGTTCACTCCAACATGGAGGATTAGCATTAGAGGCCGCACACACACACACACACACAAACACACACACTCGAGATACTTCGAGTACCATAGGCTTCCCAGCTAGGTGTTAACAGATGTTTGAGCACACACAGTCTTGAACTCCGAGGGGGGAATAAGTGATATTTTAAGTGAAGTAACACGTGTTCAATAAATAAATAGTCATATCTTTAAGCAGGCTTAACAGTGAAATATATTTGCGTCATGTGTTACCCTTACCCAGACTCTCAGAGGCTCAACTGCAGCAGACAAAATACCTCCCAGTGATCAGTAGGAAGGCTCCTCTGTGTTTCCTTTTAAATGGACATATCAGTGTTGTAGTTTGGAAAGCAAAATGGAGCATGATGATGATGATCTATGAGCTAACAATCTGTCTGTCTTTGTGTCCGCAATGACTCAGTGACCAGTTGAAATCAACGTTGACATTTCTCTTTCTTCTCTTTTTCTCTCTCTGCTTCTGTTGTTCGCAATTTTTCTGTGTGTGTGTGTCTGTGTGCGTGCGTTAGGTCTCTCCTCCCGTCGTTCACCACAGGGATCCTGCAGAGTGGGAAGGAGGCCCGGGGGGGTGCTGGGTGGCGGTTGGCCGGTCGAGGTCTGTCGATGAGAGGAGGAGGAGGGAGCCGGCGGGCGAGAAGGTCAGACCTAGGCAAGTAAGCGCTACGTTGACGCTTCAAGAAGAGAACAGAGTGGCGGGGGTGGGGGAGGGGTGGAGATCACTGTTGTTTATTCTGGGGTTGTTGGAGGCTATTTTATGCGTTGCGGTTGGGCCAACCAAAGTTCAAGGCTATCTCACGAGAACACGTATGGACTAGTGTGTGAAACGCATGTGTGTGTAGACTGGCTGTAGTAGTAATTACAGTAGTAGTACCTGTAGTAGTACTAGTAGTGATAGTAGTAGAAATGTGTAGTAGAAAAGAAGAGAATTGGGGTTGGAGGTGGAATGAAAGCAAATTACTTACCTATATGTAATGAGGGGAAAGCGCGCGCACACACACACACACACACACACACACACACAGAGCGACAGCTTAAAAAAATTACAACATACCAGGGCTCAAGCTTCTAATTAGTGGACCAATCTATCAGCTCTGGGCTCCCGCCCCCTCTACTAATTAGCCAATTAGCCTCCCCCAGAGGTGTAAACAAGCAGGCCTTTGGGTTTAAACACAGCTGCCCGTTGGCCAGCCTCGGTGGCAGTCTGGAGCAATGACTAGAGTTAGACATAGCAAATTACAGAGCGTTGGTATGCCATAGGGCAAAGCGCAAAAACACACACACACACAAACATTGCAAGAAGACCCCCCAGCACACAGGCGGAAAGGAACGGCACCCACCCACCCATCACGTAAATGAGATGGTTTAGCCAAGCAGTGTTCATCTGATTTACAGAAGGGGTAAACCAGCCATGCCTCACAGCACAGACCTTCCCAAGGTTCACGGGGATCAAAGGCCACCTGTCAAATCCCTCCAGAGAGACTCAAGGTGGTTGACCTCAATCTGCCTCTTTATGGGTCCTCCTCGCCCGACCCACCACTACACAGACACACGGACCATTGGCACAAATCAATAGGATACATTTTATGCAAAGTACTTTAGTATTGCATTCTGAGAGGATTCGATTAATCACTTAGCTGATGGCAAAATTGCGCATTTCTTTAGACCATTGCTTTCTTCAGGTAGGTCTCAGTCATGAAAGTCGAATAAAGCTTTATCATGATTACAAGCTTGAGGACATAATTTGTCTTTGTGTTTGTGTGTTATTATTATTATTATTATTATTATTATTATCGTTATGACAATATGTGCAGAAGAAGGAAAACAATGCTGCTGTGACAAATCATGTTGGGTTCAATGAGCTTTGTAAAATTCACAAAATATTTCATTTGACATATGGAGATTTGTGATGTGGGTCCCTCTAGTGGTCACATAAAGCAAAGCAGCGATTGCAAGTGAAGCTACTTTTCAAAGTGATCACGCATCCGGCCTGACTAGCTTGTCTCACTTATTGTTATCTCTTAGCAACGTAATTATATCAAACAACATCGACACAGTACTTAATATATGGTGAGATTTTGTTTGATATCTTAGACGTTCATAGGGAGTCCAGATTCTCTCTCTTGCGTGCCTAAAAGCTGGTTTGTTTTTCAACATTTTCATGCTTCACTTCAACCACATGGTGGGGGCCATCCTCCTCATCGTCACCCTCTTCCTCTCTGCAACAAAGAACAAAGCAGAACCTTGCAGTTGTAGTCGTTCAAGCTGGAATAATGAAGATGAAGTTGAGCATCTCTGCTATGCAGGAACGATTTGGATATTAAGGGAAAACATCATCATCAGCCAGTATGTAGGCCTACCAGCCTTTAAACAGTAGTAGCAATACTAGTAGTAGTGGTAGTAGTACTAGTAGTAGTAGTAGTAGTAATAGTAGTAGTAGTAGTAGTAGTAGTAGTGGTAGTATTAGTAGTAGTAGTGGTAGTGGTAGTAGTAGTAGTAGTAGTAGTAGTAGTAGTAGTAGTAGTAGTAGTAGTAGTAATAGTAGTAGTAGTATTGGTAGTGGTAGTATTGGTAGTACCCTTCTTTAGCATAACAGATTGAAAGCACATGTGGATGTTAATAATGATTAACCTAACTTATCTTGCAACTTCACTGGAACCCTGATATGCTTGACAACTTATTAACACACACACACACAGACACTAATTAACACACACACACACACATGTGCACACATGCAGAGAGAGGGAGAAAGAGAGACTATACACTGACCTATCTTTCCTTAGAAGTCTTTTTGCAATAAGCAGGATGAAGACGATGCCGAGGAAGCCGACCACAGCGGTCAGACCAACCAGCCAGGGTTGGAGAGGTCTAGTCTGGGTCACTGGTGCCCGGGCACCTGACACAGAGACACAGAGATAGAGACAGAGAGACAGAGAGACAGATATACAGAAAGAAAGATTAGAGAGTGAGAAAGACTGAGCAAGTGATTCAGAAAGAAGGAAAGATATACAGAGGAAGGAATTAAGAATTAAGAAAGAAACAAATACAAATATAGATAGAACATTGATAGATAAAACCATAGAAAATGAAATATAATAGTTATAAACACAACTAAATTAATCTTGGTTCAATAGAAACACCATCCACATAGAATGAAACACAACAGAACCCATTGAGAGCATAAAACCAAATAGAAAAATCCAACACCGTACCTTTATTTGCCAGGCAGCTAGCCACTGACAGCAGCACGCCGAGAACAAGTCCTGAGACAGGCATCCTTAATGTTCTCTCCTCAGCGGGATCTAGTAGAGCTTTAGACCATGACAACACACACACACACACACACAAGCAAGCAGACCTGACTTGTGAACTGCAGCACTGGACCGGACCGGGCCGCTGCTCTCTACTGGATGAGCATTAAGTCAGGTGTCCTCTTGACTCATTAACATGCATGAACATGAATGTGTGTGTATGTGTATGTGTCTGCGTGTCCTCTATGTGAGATCAAAGTTTACAGTCCAGAGGGAGTGTATGCCACTTTATGACGTGTGTGTGTGTGTGTGTGTGTCCACACCCGATGGTTTAATAGGGACCCTTTGGAAATACTGTGTGTTGAAGCGGAGCCGTCCTCTGGCCAGGACCCCGTTATGAGGGCCGATGGAGGGCCGACACGCACAGCAGGAACCACACATTGAGCCACGGGGTCCTTAGTTATTCCTAAGGTTCATGATTAAAGTGCTTGTCATTTCTTCCACAACAACAAACAAAAAAAGTATCCCCCATAATGCTCTCTCGTGCGCAGCATTATGACACTTATGCTCACCTAATGCTGATGTATATATTTATTCACCAGAGACAGTGCACATTAATCAACATTTCAGTTTCCACATCAATGTAAATGTGCCAGAGTTAGCTAATGTGCTGGGCAGGTTGTTACAAATGACCAACCTAAAATACAAAGCTTCAGCGTACAATACAAAACAAAACAACACAACACATTATTATACAATATAATAAAAAGCACAACACAATATTTTAATACATTACTACAGCTAAATGAATGGTGATATATTGAGGGGGGGGAGGGGGTGTTAGACGGAATCTAGTTTAGCTTCAACACAAAACAGTACATTTACAACTATTTATTGTTGTTATAAATCCTTTTCTATATGCTTATATTCCTATGAATGATACCTAAATACAACATTGTCATCTGCCTAGCAATGGTGACGATATTCTGACACATTGAACTTGGAAGGATTGTTGGACAATTTCTAATCATTTATTTTAGTTGTTTAAAATAGTTGTTTAAATTACGAACAACTGGAAAAATATCCCTAAAACATGGACAAAATCAAATATTAACATTTTTTACCAAATACCAACAATATTCACCAATATGAATATTGGTGCCTTCACAAAATATAATTTACGCAATGAGATAGATTGAACTAAAAATCACCAGTAGGCCAATGTGGATATAATGACGAAGTGGGTGAAGGCCAATAATAGCACGAGAACAGTCTGGTATTGTCAAATACCTCACATCAGCCCAACATAAAGTTTGGTGAATCCGTCCAATGAATAACATAAATCATAAGTGAAGCACAACCATGTGTTTCTCATATTTGTACCCAACACTTAATAATGTTCATGTTTACACCAAATAACATGCACATACATTCCTTTTCCATTTATCCCCATGTTGTGAACGGGGCCCGAAGCTGAGAAAATATCAGAGCGGGGGTGAATTAGTCAGATAGTAGCGAGCCACTGATTTCGAGGACAATTAGGACGATTCTTTGATTCTTTCTTTGTATACAAATCTATCCGGTTCCAGTTAGAGTTAGAGTTGAACGGCCCACAACCGAAGCACACTTGGTTTCTGAACTCCGCTTGTAGGAACTACGTCTGTAGCCTGGCCAAGATCGTCGCCTCTTTGCGTCGTCTGCTCTATCTAGACGCGTTGTGTCCGGTAGGCTTGCAGAACGGCCCCTGTTCGAAGGGGGCACGTATGTGTACTGCAAAAAATAAAAACACAAATACAAACAGTGTGAGTCGTGCGTGTATGTGTATGTGTGAAACATTGCTGTCTCTTTCAACAAATGTACTCTTTGTAAGTCGCTTTGGATGAACCGATGAGCTACCTCACAGATAACAAAAGAGTCTGTAAACTAAAATATGTGTGTGTGTGTGTGTGTGTGTGTGTGTGTGTGTGTGTGTCTGTATGCGTGTTAATCCCAGGGTAAGCCGACACAGCGGGCCTGGTGTATGGAGGTTAAAGTGAGCCACAAGAGCTGGGGGTCTTCTACAAACTGTAAGCTGATTAAAGGGACAATAGCACTAAGACAGTGTTGTTGGGCACACCATGCACCATGCTGTGCTACTGCATGCATGGTAAGCCTGGATGGAAAGTGGCCTTGGATATAAGATGATTGTACACAGGAGTCAGGACCCTCGGGCCTCAATATATATTGTGCTGCTTATAAGCATGATATGACTTACATAAGCAATATGACTTATAGAAACAGGAGTCAATAAACATTGACACTATTAATATAATATGATCTAATCCTAAAATAAATTATTTGTTCTCAACTTATTGTTGAGCCATGACAAAATAAAAAAATACCTCCTTCATACAATGATGGCGACCTCTGCTTCTGGCTGATTCTCCAGCTTCTTGCAGAAAGCCTCCCTGAACAGGAAGTTCCAGAACACCAGCGTCAGGGTGGTGTTGGTGGTCAGTATGGCGGTCAACAGCGGATGCATGCCGGAGGGGCGGCTGGTTGGCAAGACAGCTTGGACGTGCTGAAGGTATATGGCCTGGAAGTGAGCTGTTTGTTAGCTGGCTGGACTGGACTGGCTGCTTGGTTCTCTTGCTGGCTCTGGACAGCTGGACAGTTGAGTGGGTTAGAGCGGGTTCTCCGGGTGGCTGGTCTGTTGAACGGCACGTCGTGCTAGTAAGCCCGTGGGTCAATCGCACGGCTTTGATGACACGCCCATATGAGTGGAGAAGGTCCGGTGTCGTTAATCGTAGCGTCTGCTTGTTTTGGTAGCTGGTCAGTAGGCATACCGACACACTGATTGACGGCTCTGTTCACAAATGACAACGGCCTGTTTAATTGAGCCCGTGGGATTATAATAATCAGTGACACGGCATGTCTTTGTCCTTCACACGCACATGCACACACACACACACACATTGTTTCACTCTCACACTTGATTAATCTAGATCACGGACACCCTGCCCCAACATTTGATATATATATTTTGGATTTGCAGGGGTTTTTTCCTTGGTTGTACAAGCCCTAGAATTTGTATAAACCAAAACAATATGTACATATGTTTGCTATTGATCATAATTTAAGCACTGACACTTAGCTGAGTTGAGAGTTAAATTCCTTGTTTATACTGAATGCAGCAGCAATGCAGTGACACTCAGTCCTCAACTTGCAGCCAGCCACTTATCTCTGTGTCTCTGTTGAATGGCTGTGTGAGTCAGAAGACCACAACCATCGGAAAATCCATACAACAATCAACACCAGTGAGTAAGCCAGTAGGAACTATTATTTCACAAAGCAGTACGAGTACACTGAATGGCAGATATGATTTGATTTCTTCTTCCTTCAAATATTCAAAGCAAAAAAAGACCATTGTAAGATCAACCTCATACCACCTCACCAAGAACATAAGCTTTAAACTGTAGAACTGAAATGTTCGGCGACTCTTATGCAGATGACCAGATGCTATGCTACGCTAGAAGACAGACAGTAGGAGTTTTTGTATAAAGCAGCCTCAATGTTTCTGTGATACGGGGTGACGACCCAGGGACATCCATCCCCCTCCTGCGTCTCCCTTGCCTTTAAACCCCCCGCACTCCCGACATCTATAGCAAAAATAATGAAAAGTCAAACTGCGTGGTGATGCATGGAGTACCGTTTATGCAGGATGCCCGTCGTCGCGCTTCCTGGCCTGGAAGGCCTCCGTCAGGATGTACAGCCAGTAGAAGACGGTGATGGACACGTTGATGACCAGCACACACACAGCCACGGGATGGAGCATGGTGGAGCGGGCCGCTCTCTGCTCCGTCAGCCCAACACTCAGGAATGAAGAGAACTCCAGAATGCTCCTCTTAGCCTCTGCACGCACACACAATGCTTAAACCTCGGGGGTCCAGAAATCCCTTACTCACCATCAATTCACTAGACTAGTTCCACAACAAGATCCTCATGTTGTTAAGTGCAGGTGTATTAGGAACACACACATATATATATATTAGTTAAATTAAGAACACATTATTAGAAACATCCCTGGCCTCCTTTACAGAAACTTTTACAGGATTATATAATAAAATATACGTATGATATACGTACTTTTTTTTTATGACCAGTTAAGCCAAAATAATTTTAACTTGTGGTATTAATTAAAAAATATGTTTAGAATGCAGGCTAGGATGTTACTCAACTTAAATTTAAACCAGTTTTCCAGAGAAGAAAACAAACAATTCAAAATCAGCACCTTGACGATAAACTGGTTAATATAAGGGAGAGTCTTGAACAATAAACACAATTATGAGTAATCTATTTGTTGAAGACCATAATCAACCATTGGCTCACTAAAAAGTAATGATTTTCTTTACATATATTAAATGTGTTGTGTGTTGTATATGAGAAAGAGAGAAAGGTCGCTCTTGCATGTAGTCATGTTCTGGAAGGTTTAGAGGGCTCAGAAGAAGTCAACGTTTATTGTGTTTCTGTGAGATGACAGCAGTTGACACGTAACAAGCCACGGCTACGACCATCAGTCAAGCACCACAGTGATAACTAAAGACATCATCACACGGCAATGCAACCACGGACACGCGTAATATCATATTGGGGGAAAAAAATACTTCATGATACACTTTAATGACACTGTCATAGATTTTTGAAATATACTATACCCTTGGCCTTCCAGACACGAGACCAACACACATCCTCATTCCACATCCCATCAAGTCACATCCTCGTTCACGCTGGCTACCCAGGGCTCTGCTGCATCACAGGGCTACCCCTGGGAAGGGAGCCTTGCCAGCAGAGGCTGGACTCGTGGTGCCGCTTCACCAAACCACCACCAAACCAGCACCTTCATCAGTCCTCCGCCATTGTCTCACCGAAAGACTTGTTGTTGTTGTTGTTGTTGGTCTTTAACGCTTGAAAGCCAGCTGTTTTTGTCCACCGGACATTTCTTCCAGAGATGCAAGATTGTCCACCACCCCGTATTAGCAGGTAAATATCAGTTAAATAAAACAAAAAGGAATGGAGGGACCCAAATCCCACCGCCCGTCTGTCTGTCCTCGGGGTCAACACTGCAGCCGCAGCAGGCCGTCGGCGTACTGGAACTGCCCGCTGTTCTCGTACGCCAGCATGTCCAGGGCCACCTCGCAGCTCTCCTTCACCACGCGCTCGCCGTCGCTGCGGTGACGCTGCAGCGCCTCCAGGCACTCCTCCCGGCCGATGGAGCCCAGGG
>OMOU01044750.1:0-12041 GCA_900312585.1 Malacocephalus occidentalis
AAATTTAAAAAAATGAAAGAAAATACTTTTGAAGAATATTGGAAAAGAACATTTGAGCTGGAAATACGTGAACAAATGGGACTGTGTACCGGCTGTGTATCAGAATTTGGGGATGGTGGTATTTCAGGAAGAAGCTTTGAACCTGTGGAGTGACATAAACGATGTCATTAGACTTTGTTGGTTGAATATCAATATAATATTGACCCCCAGGGTTTTAGCATTTTTTTAATAATAAAAGATACCGTAAAAGATACACATGGTATATCTGTATATCACATAATAGTATCACATAATGTGCTATTGAACAGAGACATAATGTATTGTTGTGCAGCCTTCAGCAAAGCAAGTGCTGGTAAAAACTGAAATCAGAACATGAATACAAACCACCAGGCTCTGGACTGTACTCCTTGCACCCCGTGGCCAGTTTCTCTGTCTGATGGCAGCATTGCCATCTCCCATCCATCCAGAAATTTGGATGGTATTTTACAACCAAGTTGTTATACTTTATCTCTAAATATGGGGAACACAGAGAATCCCAATTGAGTCAAAGGATAACAAAGCAACGCCACAGTAGAGCATCATGAGATGTGAGTGTGTCGACGCATCTAGCTTCTGCGTTTCCGCCTGAAGCTCGCCTGAAACGTTGCTCAGCTTACCCTCTTTAAGGGCTCCGACCCATTTCTGACGACAGCAGTAATCTGGAGCAAAGATGTAGAGATGAAGATTGTCATGGAAGACCTGTGGAGATATTTATGGATTTAAGTTTTGAGGTTATTTGTTTTAACATGTTATGTAACATAAACACACAGTGATTTGTCGTTTTCTGAGAAATTACAATTGGGCCAAGTTACCTGAAAAGGATACTTATTGCTGCATGGTATCGGGACATTGCTGCATACGATTTCAACACACCGTATCTTCGACAGCTGAACAGAACCTTTCATTGTAGGCTTTTTCTAAAAACAGAGTTTTTAAAGAGTTACTTATGTCACCGGAATACTCTGTTTGTATGTAGAGCCAATGTCAGATGACAAAACGCATACATACCCCAGGTCGCTCTTCTAAATATGTCAAGAAACGAGTGTCCAAGACAAACAACCTCTCCTTATAGTTGCATGGAGATGTCCTTCTCCTTTGCTGGGACTTTTTGATCATGGTTGTTTTTAATAGAAGCCTGCGCTCCATAGTGAACCAACCGAAAGGAAAAGAGAACGCATACATAGAACAGGGGACTGAGAAGGAGAAAGACAACGGTGATACAAAAACGATGAAGGCTGTGAGTCTGTGAGTTTCCGGCATACATCCTCTCAACCACATCCTGGAGTTAAGGTGAGTAACGCAGTGACATTCACTCACGGCACATGTGCAGAGGCGTAAACATGTACGCCTCTTACATGTAGGTAACCGCCAGATTAGCCAAATGAAATAGAATTGCTAATATTAGTCTGCATTTATTTCTATTCAAGCTTTATTTAACCAGGTTGATTGATATTAAAAATCTGTTGGGGTTTTTTCAAGAGAGACCAAATTAGCCAAATGAAATAGAATTGCTAATATTAGTCTGCATTTATTTCTATTCAAGCTTTATTTAACCAGGTTGATTGATATTTAAAATCTGTTGGGGTTTTTTCAAGAGAGACTTGGCCAAAACAGCAGCATACAAACATCAAATATTTAAAATGCAGTTCTAGGATTGCAATGAAATTTGTTGCAGAGACACTGTCCACATTACGTCATTGATAATATTTAAAAAGATTATTCTGGAAGTTTAACAATGGTTTAAAATATCATCATCATGTTTTTTTTAACCAGAAGAAAAGTATAATCAGAAGTTCAAATACAATGCAGAGTTTGTGGGGAGAGTTTGTGTTTCAATATCTGGGGCGATGGTTTGAGGAGAAGTTGACATGGAAAATGTGTCAATTGTAAAATTGTAAGGCTTTCTACAAATGTGACTCGCTTTGGATAGAAGCATCTGCCAAATGACCTAAATGTTAATGTACATGGGATCCAACTGGGGAATGGGCAAACAAGCATTATACAATCAATACAGGGTACCTTTATGAGATCTAGTATAGATTATAGGTGCACTGTTTATGGAGCAGCTGCTAAAACAACTTCGGTAAAAGACTTAGCCTAGGTAAAGAGTGCTTGGCGGCTAGGGACCAGGACCACGACCCCCAGTAATGCTGTGCCAATTGAGGCAAGGGAAACACCCTTAGACCTGAGAAGATATACATTGTCTGCGGCCTACTGGATTCAATTAAATGGATGTGGGGATGAAAACCCTTGCAAAAATAAAAATAAATAAATAAATAAACTAAAAACTAAACTAAAAAAAGCAAAATAGCAACACCTATGAGCAATGTTCCACTGCAGCAATTCCCTAAGATAAATATAGACATTCATATTTGATTCATAGATTTAGATTTGAAGATTTGTACAACTCTGGTTGTATAAACAGATGGATAATCCCCATTTCTGGAATATGTATTCGAGACATGCTTAAATAACAATGTTAACCTAACGATAACATATGGCAGAAGAGAAGGGAAATCTATAGTTTAAATGAATGGGTTAGAGATATGGCAGAGTAGAGGGATATTAATGCTAAAATATGCAGGAATAAATAATAATGACTACATTCAGGGTTGATCATTGGATGACATTGTACTTCATTCTTGGCAAAAGGGTAAGTGTTACGTTAAGTGTTATTATTGTCTAATATCTGATAGAGAGGGAAGGGAGTATCAGTCAACCAGGAACAGTAAATATGATGTCATGTAGTTGTAAGGCCCGGGTGAGAAACAGTAGGTGGCAGCAGAAACCTTTAACGCTGGTTACGAGCCGCCAATAAACAAACGAAGAAGAAGACCGTCAGGTCATGTTGTTAAATCAGCGTTAGCTAGCTAATGCTGGATCATAATTGTGGATATTGTTGCCCATAAGAAAGTCGGCGACAGAGGTTTGTTTCACAGGTAAGTTAAGCCTTCGTTTCGTGCTTTGTTCATACGCTGAAGAGCAATGGCGTATTTCTAAGATGTGGTTAATTGATCAAAAATTAGTCCCGGCTAAGCTAAACTATGGTGCTAGCTAATGATACCTAGCCAACGCTAGCTACATACGTTCATTTATTTTTTTGTCGTTATTTTTTTGAGGAGTCTTACGATTTGTATAAACATGTGTTGCGATTGTTTGCCTAAACTTTTGAAGTTTTAATCAAATCTCTGTTATTGAAGTTTACAGTAGTCGGCTAATGCTAACTGCCTAGGCGATACATTATAGCTAGGCCTACCTTTTATGAGGGCTAGAATTTTTTTTTTCTTCTATAGTTCTGTTGACTTCAGTAATGAACATCGTCTGTTTGAAATGTCTGAGTTACAACTTGGGCAATGAATGAACTGAGACCCCAAACGATGCTTAAAAAAACGGTAGAAACCTCTATTCATGTCTTTGTGTGCCATAGCGATATGTTGCTGTCTCCTTCAACAGATGTGCTGTCTGTGGGTCGCTGTGTCTGCCAAGTGCTCTTAATGTAAATGTTTCAGCATGGCGCTACCCCTTGCTTAGCCTTTGTGTCATTTTGACAGAAATACAATAAAGCAATAACTAAACCAAAAAAATCCTGTTACCTCTTCAATCTTTTAGGTCACCATCATGGGTGAGCCACAGCAGGTGAGTGCCCTACCTCCACCACCGGTGCAGTATATAAAGGAGTACACAGATGACAACATCCGCAAGGGGCTGGCTCCCAAGCCCCCTCCACCAATCAGGGACAGCTATATGATGTTCGGCAACCAGTTCCAGTGTGATGACCTCATCATCCGACCCTTGGAGAGCCAGGGCATCGAGCGACTCCACCCTATGCAGTTCGACCACAAGCGGGAGTTGAAGAAGCTCAACATGTCCATACTGGTGAACTTCCTGGACCTGCTCGACATCCTCATCAAAAGCCCTGGCAGCTTGAAGCGGGAGGAGAAGCTGGAGGACATCAAGCTGCTGTTTGTTCACATGCACCACCTCATCAATGAGTACAGACCGCACCAGGCCAGGGAGACTCTGAGAGTGATGATGGAGGTGCAGAAGAGACAGAGGCTGGAGACGGCCGAGCGCTTCCAGAAGCACCTCGAGAGGGTGGTTGAGATGATCCAGGGTTGTCTGGCCTCCTTGCCCGATGACTTGCCCCAAATGGAGGGCCCAAACGGGGTAGGGGAGGGATCGAAGAATGGGTCTGCGGCAGCTGTGGTCGGTGGCTCTGGCCAGGCACCCAGGCTGACATCCGAACCTATGGATGTAGAGGATACGGGGACGAGTTATATGGCAGCTAGCCAGGAGGACAAGAGAACTGCAACCTCCAAGGTGGACAAAGTATGGGACAAAGATGCTGCTATGTGCAGTATCATAGATGATATTGCTTGACTCTTCTTTTTGGCTGTGAGGACTGCTGTTTGTTTTGTGTCTGTACATAGTAGGCCTATATGTCTGGATTATTTTTTTCCTGTTTTTTTAATGATAAAACATACTGTAATATTTCAGTAGATGAGGCACAAGGCTTCATGTCTCTGAATTGATTCCAGTTCCTGGCGACAACTCTCCAATTAAAAAAAAAGAAAGAAAAAAAAGTCAAATATTAAAGGGTCCACTGCACTTATTTTTATTGAAAGGTATTGCTGTTCGAGTCCCGTCATATACCATAAAATATAAATAAGCTCTTAAAATATAACCAGCTAATGAAGTGGTTGGATGCCTCCAAAGAGCATGTCAACTCGTATACATGGATCTGTACATATTGTCCCTGTCATTTTAGGTCTACTGGGATGATTTGTAGCAAACGGGCCACATCGTTTTCTATACCATATCTAGTTGGACTGCACTCCAAAATCCTTGGGGTTCGATACATAGATTTGTTCGATAACACAAAACCTGATGATTTGATATGCCCATCAAAATACAGTGGCATCGAATGTGAAATGTAAAATCTATAATTGAATCCTTGTGAGAAAACCTGCCTATAATCTGCCTGATTAACATTTTTTCTGTGAAATTAATTTGAAATGTTTAAATAAATATATTGCAACCTCTGCAAAATAGTATTGAAACATTTTCAAAGGGTGGCCTGCTGTGTTTCCTGGCAGGCCTCTTTTATCAATTCACATACGGGATAGCTGTATGTGATTGGCGCCTAAATGCTTGCTGTCTCATTGTCAAGGTGCCACCAGGTGTGTGTGTGGTTAGCCATTGCAAGCCATTTCACAATGCCATGTGACTACCGCCTAGTGGCATCACAAGTGGGAATGTCCACCTAGATGTACGAGTACTAGATCTGTCTACCAGCCTACCCAGTAGACTGTACCAACAGGTAAACTGATCTAGTCAGCATACACCTAGGTGGACATTCCCACTTGTGATGTCACTAGGTGGTAGTCGCATGGCAATTGTGAAACGGTTTGCAATGTCTAATCACATGCACACCTGGTGGCATAATACGTCCCCTTTAAAGCATTCCTACCTGCTCCTGACAGCAGGCATGGATGGACATGGATGGATAATACGAGGGAAGTGCGTAGATGTCAAAGATGTATTCCTATAGGCCACGTTTTAAGCACCACGGACAGTGTCTGCCAGCTGCTCAGATGTGTGTTGATTTTAGGCAGACACTTGTGTTCATCTCTTGTTATTCAACACGGCCGACATGCATGCGTGCGTTTTCACAAGCAGACGGGTCAAAGAAGGGCACAGTGTTGTTTGTTTGTCCGCGTGCGTCATTCAAAGTGAGCCCTGCCCGCGTTCTATCCTGGTGTTCCGTATCTCATGTGGCCACCTGAGATCATATGGGTTTTTAAATAAAGCAAATAAAAAGCGTTTCAATTAGCAGCTCAATAAAAGTTGAAATGTATGAAAATACGTCACTTTTGGAATCTGGCCCAAAAGTGTCTCTTTAGTCGTCAACATACAAATAACTTCACAGCTTGTGCTAATAGCTAATGCTAACACTGCACTATTATTTACTGCCGTCATTATATGAGGTCTGACAAAAGAAATGTTCTTTAATTATTGTATTGACATTTTCACTTTCCCGTTTAACTATTTTTTAAATAACTACACGGTACCTTACAGAAGTCCAGTTCTGTATCACCATTAAGTACAAACCCACACACACACTTGATGTCTGTTCTTCTCCTATTCATGACTATTATCCTCTTAATTAAAGCTGTACACATGTGCATAGCTATTCAAGTTCAACTGTAGTCACTGAGAATTAGTTTACATTCTATGTTGTCTAACATCCTCTCTCGACTTACCAAGTATTCATTACATTTCAGCAAATCCTCTGAACAATCTTAATCCTGAGTTGACAGTACAGTTGCCTGTAACCTTCATAGCGACCTTTGGTCTCCATTTAATGTGTTGGGAAGGGATCTAATATACAAGTCCAGGCGGTTCTTGATATTCAGAAGTCATGGGTTCACCTTTCAAGCGCCAACCACTAACACTGGTAGCATTTGATGATATGCTATGAACATTGACTGAGAAAGTTATTTTCTTACTGCACTCATCATCGCTGGACTCATAAGCGCCCTATTGTGTTTCCATGACACCCACCCACACAGGACTGCACGGTTGAGATGGTATATTTCTCCACATCTCCTTTCCTCCACATCTGCAATCTATACCACCTATCCAGGATCTATCCATCACCGATCCATCGGCTCACCAGACAGAATGTATTGACTGTGCCCCGTACAAGGCGTCCTGCAACAGACCAGTATGGAAGGCTGGTGAGTCGATGACAGGTAAGATCCCACGTTGAAACCAAGTGGGACAACCGCCCGGTACTTGGCCAAGTCACTGTGAACCCTGGCTCCGGCAAATGTAAAGTGATGAGAAGGCGAGAAAGAGGTTAAACCATCACAGGAAAAGCCATGTGGGTGGAGAGGTGGAGGAGTGACATGGGTCTCAGAGAGGGGTCTTCAAGCAGAATAACTCCAAATACAACAACTAAATGATTTCCGTTTTAGCTGTTAATGGGAGGACCGTTTCCTACTCCTTGGGTGCGCGTGGGGCTGCTCACTGTGTGATTATACCCATGCATTCATAGTTACATTTAATAGCATCTATTGCGATGAGTCTCTCTCCCATCCTGTGCTCAACTCATTCCTGCCCAATGACCAGGTCCTGATCAAATCACTCAAGTCAAGGGAAGTCAGGGACACCCGATACAGCCAACCAGCTGAGATCATCGTGGTCACATGGACTGCTGTCCTAGCCACTGACAAACCACAATGGATCCATGGCAGCCGGCTAAACAGAGCTCCAACCATGAGCTAACCGTGTTGCTCCAACCATAAGCTAACGTGGCACACTGAGTCCAGGTGAGGCTGCATAAACCAGCCACCAACCACACACATTTTCTCTTCTCAACTTTTCCACAATTAAGTGCCACACAGAATATTCTTATTCTGGTTGATTCTGTTTGCATGCTATATATCAAACTATCAAGAGTGCTAGATGGTACGATTTGTATGCCAACTTTCATAGACAAAACTGTAGCTCACAGTACTTTTCCGTCAGGTAAATAGGCATACAATTAAAAACATGCTATACATAAATACACTGCCACTCATGGAATGAAGTCCCCATAGACCCGTCTATAGAAAACTTGACTTTGAGTTTGTGATTCATTTATTTTGCATGCATGCTGCAAACTGCTTTTTACATTTTGATTTATTAAGATTATTTTTACCCATTTCCCTCAACACATTAAAATGCAAAATGCAAGCAAATATGTTGCAGTTGCATGCATCTAATGTAACTTATTTGTATACTCCAGGATAGGATGATTGGGCTGTCGTTTTTGTACCAAGTCCTCTTTGAGTGCTTGTTGGAGGACAGAGTTCCTGGACAACAGAAGGTATTCGCTGCAAATTTCTGTTGACTATTTACAATAATGGTATCAAAGATTGGTGTATATTAAACTGTTTATTACAGGCATATTTGGCGTATTATATGGTGTTATGGTCAATTATACATTCACACATATGACACCAGGCTTGCAGTCTGGCACCAATACTGTCCATTTGAACAGAAGGCAAATGGCTAAAATATACAAACGCCTTTCTTGCATAACTGGGTTTATTTAAGTCCTACTTTTTCACACCAGGTATTTATTCCAACCCTTTTTGTAAATTTGTGACTCACAATTGTGAAATTAAGATAGCTTAGTTTAAAAGACAGCGTTTAAATATTTGCAGTAGGGTAGTTATATATGGTTATATATGATTATATAGGATTCCTGAGTAGTTTTGCATTATTTTTATCCTTTTATACAACGAAATATAAAATCTTAATTCAATATAAGAAGCTATTTATTCACTAATTCTACATCTTCCAAGAATACATTTCTCAATAGTTTACATGAGCAGTAGCCTATACATAACCCGAATATAATAAGTTATGAAACGTGCAATCTTTAGGTTTCACAACAGGGCGGTACGCGGAGCCCTCCACCAATCAGCGTCTACTCTGTTGTCACATGACCTCCTTTATTTACGTAACGTTAACGTAATGGTCACACAGTATGTATATAACCTCGCACAGTGGCTTTCGGTGTATTTGGAGCAGACTATGAAATGCGAAGGTTTTTCTGTTGAATAGGGCACATCTGAAGTTGTATTTTTGTCATTTGCATGGAGGTAGGGGCAACGAGCAGGCAAGAACGAACAGTTGAAGAGGTCAGTAAAAAGCTGTCGCTCGACTTAAGGAGTGGAGTAACCTATACGCATACACACGGGATACATGTACGTCGTGAGTTGTACACACCTTGTTATAAATAACTTGTTTTAACCAACTACTACTTTCGAATGAAGCAAAATTGATGAATCATCACGACTCACGTAACACGTTGCAGCGGCGGAGCGTTTGTTGCGTGACGTGACACACGAACGGCGCACGGACCATGGAGCTGCTGGACTGCCCGGTGTGCGGGCTGCTGCTGTGTCAGCCCGTCACGCTGTCCTGCGGCCACTCGCTGTGCCGCAGGTGCGTCGCCTACCTCCCGTCCGAGTGTCCCTTGTGCCGAGAAAGACTCGCGCAGAGAGACACAACGGACAGCGCACAAAACAACGTGCTGTTACTCGCCGTCGTGGAGAAGTGCACCCCGCGGGAGACGGCTGCGATGAAGCGCGGCGTCCGGGAGAAGCTGACAGCCCGGCAGTTCGCGGAGGCGCTGAGGATCGCGGACGAGGCCGTGCGTTTGGGTGAGGAGCGCGCCCGGCCCCAGACGCGTATCCCTGGCTCTTTCACATGTTTCGTATCACATATAAAGTAATGGCGCACTAAAGAAAAACCACAACATGAAATACCATGAAATACCACCAGTATTTGTTTCTGTAACTTAGCAGTTAGTCACCATGTATAACTACATTACAATAATGAAAGCAAAATAAAACACATTCCTGTTCCTCTTGCTTTGCAAGACATCCAAAAATTGTAGCATTATTGTAGACTCTTAATTCGGGGGCCACAGGGGGGGCCCGAATGTACCCAAGCTCAATGTTACAAGGGGGCACTGGCTCCTGTCGCAGTCCCCCCACCCCCACCACCACAACCCCTAGAAGTGCCAATGGTAACACACGGATAGGTGAAGGATATGTGATTGTGTAACACGTACTTCTATCTGGCTCTGTGCGAGGACTGCTCCATCTGCAACTCACTGTAGCTGAGAACCCATCATGTATGATATACACTGAAGTAGATAGATGGGAGGAGACTAAATGCTGACCCAATTCCTGATGCGGAATTTATTGCGTGTCGATTTCGTTGATGATGAGGTATTTTAAAGAAAGAAAAAACACTTGGAAAAGTTAAGTTGCAGTGCATCAGGTGTGTGATCAAACATTTTCTTTGTTTTCTTTGTTAATATTTTCACTGCTGTGCAATTCTCCTCTCTGTCTTGATGCTGCCATAGACTTGAGCGTTGCATTTTGCCAAACAGTATAACACATACCAATCCAGCCAGTTCATAACATGGGCTATATATAATGTGCACATTGCTGGCAATTATTCAGCGTGTGGGAGGTTGGGTTTATTTCTAGAGCATACTATCACAGTGACGGTATTGTTGGGTCTTCTGAAAGACACCACCGCCTCCAAACCTACCATAGGCCAGTGTTTGGACAAAGCACTTGAACCAGAATGATTGTAACCATCATGTGCAAATCACACTCTTGCAAGTCACTGTCTTCTCTGTGCATGCTCCCTTTAGCTCCAGACGACCTGGCTTTCAAGCTGCACAGAGCAGAAGCTAATTCAGGGCTGACCTGCTACTCGGATGCCCTCTGTGACCTGGGCGACCTCTGCTCTCTCCGCCCGAACTGGACCGAGGTGAGAGACTTTCACATCGTCATGGGTGGGTAGGTGGTATTGTTGTGTATGCAGTCAGTCTGTCACCAGTCACCAGTCTGTCCTCAGTGCCTGTGCAGATCAAGTCTTAAGTCAGTTGTTGATCCATCGCAAATCGTTCCTGGCGAACGTAATGGTTGGATTTATTTGCACTGATTACGTTAGTGGTCTGCACGGCCAGTTAAACGTCAGCCGTTGGCTGTTAATCTTACTGGGAAATTACTTTAATCTGTTTATTCAGTCTTAACTCATGAAGTATGCATGTCATGGTCATGCATGACTGCCTCCATGATGTCCATAACATTTTACACTTCAATATTTGCTCCGATTTGACAGTTGAGACACATTTGAATAAACTGGTCTAGATTCATGTTTTATGTGTATATATTGAGTAATTCTTGAGTATTGAATTATTGAGTAATGCAAACTACTTGTGGGATAACATATACACTGCAGGATAGTGGGACTAGCAGCGACTAACCTTCCACTAGCTTTCCAGTATTTTGCTGTATTTAAGTTTCATAATTATTTCGTCTATTATCTATAACAGATACATATGTATGTAGTCGTGTGAGGTTCTTATTGAATCTATTCCTCATTTAGACTCTACAGCCTATCTGCTTCTTTCTGCTTCACTGTTTTCTCACAATATTGATCTTGTATCTTATTTTTGACTGCATTTCTCCATGTGCTCCAGGGCTTCTTTCTCAAAGGGAATACCCTGCTGGAGATGGGCCGTCCCATGGAAGCCCTCGCCCACTTCCACCACTGCCTCACCATCTGGGCCCACTTTGGCCCCGCCCAGAGCCAGATAAGAAAGGTTAGATCTCTCTCTCTCTCTCTCTCTCTCTTTCTCTTTCTCTCTCTCTTTCTGTGTGTGTATAATAAGTTGTCAATGGTATTGAGTAGTATTGCACGATATTAGGAATATAGCACATGATGTTGAAAGCTAATATTGAGAATATTGCCCCTATAGTATATATACCCTTTCCATTGTGATATAATACTTCAAGCACTTAAATTTGCATTGACGGCTCAGGTGTTCCCTGATCGATCACATTATCACAATTCTGCATTTTCATGATGTTAAACCTAACCGAGATTGAAGTAACTCATTCCTCGAGATTGAAATCTGCTTTTGTGAAATGGAAACTCGAGCCAGGTCAAGGAAGTGCTCGTCCGAGTCAGGGTTCCGATTTCATTTTAGACGGATCGTAACGTACTTGAAACGTGACCCAGAATCAGCGTGAGATCCAGAGCCAAAGCTATAATGTAACCTTCCACTGCCTGGCTCACTGTCACGTCGTCTGAGACAGAAGTGAGTGACAGTGTTCCATGCCAACAGTGTTATGCAACGGAGTTACACAAACACAGACCTACTTGTTATACAATGTCTGGCGGTTCGACATGATGACGTCACCGTTATCGTTGGCTGAATATTTAAACACAACTTAACACAAACAACAGAGCGTGGTGCAATGTTCTAAATGTTTTATAGAAAGTCTGGGGATCGCCTGGCAAATAATGTCATTGCTTTCAGAAGCATACGTTCTCCACGCAGTAGCGTGACACGCCCCTCGTGACAAACAACAGCATCATTATTTGAGGTCATGTGATGCAATCCCCCCCCCCCCCCCCCC
>OMOU01044754.1:0-14603 GCA_900312585.1 Malacocephalus occidentalis
CAACAGCGTCCACAAAGCACTCCAGGACACGCTGGGCTACTCGCATGCTCGCCCGCACACACACATACACACACATACACACACCGCTGACACCAAGGGTGGGAGATTAAAACACCCATGTATATTTATATGCTTGTGAGTGGCGTTAGTTTGGAGGTCACAATCCTAGTTCTAGAGGACATTGGAGCTGGATGACATGACCATGTTCTCCAACTCAAAGTTATTGGAAGGTCTCTCTCTGTGCCCACACTTCAATCTCCCTCGCCGTAGCTGACCTCCGCATCGGCGATACCCGATATTTCGGATAGTGGCTGGGGTACCGCCTCCAAAAAAAAAGGGCCAATTTGCGCCTAGTTCGGAGCAAGATTACAGTGTTCACAAACTGGTTGGCTGTGACTGGAGAACGCATAGGTGTTAACACCCGTTTTAACCAACTACAATCAGAGGAGTCTCTGTATCTGTATGTCCTTCAATTTTCTTGACAACCGTTCGACTTCACACTTATGTATTGCAGGTGTATTGCTGAGGAAGATAGTCGAGTGTGCAGTTGTTTGGTTGAGCTATCAGCGGGAAAGCATTGACAAAACAACAGACCATAGAAGAAAAATAGTTTGGGTTCACTGGCACTTCCCAGCAGCCCTGAGCGGCAGCTCCTCACATGGTCTCCTCGTCAATGTCGTTCTCCTCCGTGTTGCTGGTGGCGGTAGAGCTGGCCGACGTGCTGCTGCCGTCCAGGGGGTTCACCTCCTCCTCCGTCAGACAGTCCACCTCCAGGTCCCCGTCAGACAGCTCCTGGACCGCGTGGGGACCGCCAGGCGTTAGCCGTTAGCACAACCACCTCTCAAAATAGCCTCAGACCCCGAGGGGGAGGATTAGACGTACGTTAGAGTCGTCCTGCTGGGTCTTCTCGTCCTCCTCGCGCTCCTTAGCATCAGTGGATACCGGTGCCTGGAAGCCGTCCTCCGCGGCGGACTTCCCCGGGCGGGGCTCCTTCTCGGAGGGCTGGTGCCCCACGCAGGGCCTCTGGTCGGGGGGTGAGGAGCTGCGGGACGTCTGCCTGCGGAATAGCTCAATGGCCAGCCGCTGGAGGGAGAGCCATGCGGGTTTTGGCATGTCAACGAGTACTTGTTTTGCAAACACAACTATTCTCTAAAGTTGTGCTGAGATCTGCAGCTTAAAGAGCTAATTACATATGGATCTGGATTCATAGTTAGCTGGCAAGTAAAATGTAAACTAATGAGCAATCACTTGGAGTCTTGCTAGCAGTCCATCGTTTTGTCCTTGCAACAATTTAAAT
This sequence comes from Malacocephalus occidentalis, assembly GCA_900312585.1. Taxonomy (NCBI): domain Eukaryota; kingdom Metazoa; phylum Chordata; class Actinopteri; order Gadiformes; family Macrouridae; genus Malacocephalus; species Malacocephalus occidentalis. The sequence continues at coordinate 1,298 of OMOU01044754.1, forward strand.
GGGCCTGATTTTACCACCTGATGTGAATGTGATTAGCCATTACAAAACAGACACACCCCACCTACCTACCTCTTTGAGGTTGTTGATCTGCTGGATGTAGCTGGACTGGGCTGACTCCAGCTGGCTGATGTACCAATACTGGTCTCTGCACTTCTGGAAGAAGGTTGGGGAGCGGACCTGGTAGCTGTATGGCGCCGTGGGGACACAGACACACAACAACCCGGCTCATTCCAGCATGCTGCTCTTGTCAAGTGGCAGGCCTCTTTTGGAATGCCACCTCTGTGTGGCATTCCAAAAGAACGTGTGAGGCCGTGTTCACACTGTCCACCTTTTAATGAAGAAAAAGTGCTGCCTAGAGGCCATTTTGTGCTGAAACTGCTGAGAAAAATGCTGTTACGATGCACCTTTTGTTTCCATAACAACATTAGTCAGTCTGATGGCTTTTTTATAGTTAAAATTGTGGTACTTTTGGCATGTCGTAGTACCTGATATTTACTCAGTGACTATTGTGAACTTCAACGGTAGGGCCATTTTTTTTTTTATCTTCAATTTTGTTTTTGCTGTTGCCAAGGTTGCCATCTGCATGCCTGCTACATAACCCCTCACCTCTTCTTCGTTGTGATCGGTCAGTTGATTAAAATGCAGCCCATGGAATAAACTAAACTATTCTCAACTTTTGAAAGCACTCTGCTCGGCTCTCTTTTTCTCTCGCTGATGTGCGTGTGCTCTGGTGTGTGCGTGTGCGTGTGCGTGCACACCTACCGGAGCACCAGGGCATCCGTCTGCATGTTGAGGTAGCCCTCGCTGGCCAGCAGGTCCAGCTTGAAGAAGCGGTTGTAGCCCCAGCACTCGCCCACCTCAAAGTCCGAGGCAAACTCCCGGATGATGTTCTTGGCAGGATCGCTGGAGGCCTGGTGGACCATCTCCACGCGGTACTCGTACCTGGAGGTGCACGTGGCCATGGTCCTTATTCTAGTCTACGCACTTTATACTGACACGCATTACATTTTCAAAACATTGTTGTCTACACCAACATAGATTTAGAAAATCTGTCCACCCGCACATGATTACACAAAAAGTGGGTGTAGGTGACGTTAATACATTCTATACACCACAGAGGCACAGAAATCAATAATTGCCATGCACAAATTGGCCCATGCCACCCACGTACTTTGATGTTTCAGGCAGTCCCGCTGAGAGCTCCAGGAAGACAGACAGGTAGTTGCCACGGACGACACCGTTGCCGTCCTGAAGAAAACACAGATGCGCATTAGGGCCGCAGAGAAGACCCATGCAGGTCTGACCTCGCATACAATAGAGTGAGACAGACTCTTCTGCTCTAGTTGCTGCTGCTTCACAGACTCTGACTTTCACAGGACTGGCCTGCAGAGAGAAAAGCACCCGTGGGTGTGGATCTGTGTGGGTACAGATAGACGGTACAGAACAGATGGCTTACTCACAGGATATACTTTTAACCTCCAGCATAGTCCAGAGATCTGAAGGGGAGGGCTGTACACAGGATCCGCCCTCTGCCTCAGGGTGCTACACACACACAGCCAGACACAATTCAGCGTTACTGGCAGCTTTTAAAAAGTCAGACAGCATCACAAGGGACAGCATCACTTGTAGCTTGTTGGTTTGTCAATTTATACAAGCACTAGGGATGCTCCCAATACATTATTCAGGAAAGCACAGATAATGCAATGTAAACAGATAATTATTATATCAGAATAAGTGTGTCATTATTTGAGGAAAGGACGTCAGCTGCATGATTGACTGGATTAGCCACCGTTTACTCAGATCTGCAGTGAAAAAGTCAGTGATTGGAAGTTGCAGACATAAGCCCACCACGGGAGGCTCATGGTGGCGTTATCCCAGGAGTCTGAACTGCTTACGACGTGATGGAGAGGCTTGCCCATGCGCGAGTAACAGTTGCACGGCGCAATCGTAAAGTGAATAAAATACTGTGCAAAATGTATATTGGATGTTTGAGTGGTCGACAATTGCATTGCCAATTAATATTAGTTGAGAAAATGACAAAATGTGCCTAATATAACATGACTTCCACTATAAACCACATCCACGTCTTCCGTCCCAATCTGATACACAGACAGATCATGTTGTTGGTTGAACAGACAATGACGTCACTGTGCACCTCCAGTTAGCACAGACAAATCCTTCCTGAGCAGATGGTGATGAATGCACATCAATACGTCAACATTTAGGAACGATTCATATTCCCAATCAAGCATATTGCACATTATACTTCTGTTATCTTGTCAAGTCATCATAATCAGATCTGATTCCATTAAGTTCTACAGGAAATAATTCATGAATAATTACAATGCTAGTGTTAGTGTTAGTGTCGTGATAGTGTTGTTACATATAGAATCAACAAGATTGGGGACTCGTCCTCCATGCTTTTAAACCAAGTCACCAAGGAAACGGACTCATCTTGCCGTATGGTCCGACTCGTTTAGGATATTTTCTAAATGTCAACCTAGGCTGAACTTGGACATGCCAAGACCTGGGTAAAATAGTACTCGGCCAAAGGGATGACAATTATACAAGACGCTAATCGTTTTAAAAATAGAAAAGAAGAACAAACGTCTGAACATTTGAATGACAGGACTGACCTGAAGTTGGCGAGGACAAAGGTGCTGGAGTCGTACGCGGGAACCAGCTCACTGCGGAGCAGCGGCAAAACAGAAGAGACCCATAAAGCACTGCTGCTTCACCTGAACACAGCAACTTCATCTGCAGCTGAGCAGCAGAAGTACAAACTCTGATTCATCTTGTTCTAAAGACTGGACATTGGACAATATTTCGGAAGAGAGTCTTTCGCCGCTTATCCATCGATGATCCATCATAAAAACATTTGAAATATACCAAGTGAGGCAGTGTTGGCATTTTGAAGTAGTTTTAGGTCATAGTCTAGCAATAGTCTCGACCTGTGGATGGGGAAACCCTTATTCGGCCGGACAAACCCGGTCCCCTCCTCTGCCTTCTCATTGCTACCTACCTTGTGAAGTCAGGTGGGACTGGTGTGGTGACAAAGGACTGCATGGGCTTGCGGTGGACCTGCTGAAACATGAGCAGGATCTCTGGGCTTTTGGAGATCAGCTCGCTCTTACTGCAGGAGTGCAGCTGTGGAGAGCAAAGGAGAAGTTGGTCATCGCAACCATCGTTGCCACTTTTGGTGGTTAGAGGAACAGCTAGCTCTCACGGGCTGTACAACATTCATATTCTCTTACACTGTTGGTTATGTTCATTAGCAAAAAGAAAAACAAATATATATATATATATAAACACCATACAAAAGATATTGAGAGAAGATGGCTGGACACATGCCACTAGTAGTTTTAATAATCCCTCTGTAGAATATTAGTTTATCACCAGGACAACCTCTCAACCATCAAGCCAGATGGGTGAGAGATGGCAATATACAAAATAAAAGCCATTACAATGACATTTTGATTCAACATTTCTGATTATCCGTGTGCGTGTGCGTGTGAGAGATGTGGTGATTGATTATGTTAGACACTTGCTAGTGCTGTCTAGTTGAAACCGCATCCAGTTCTTCAGAGGGACAATTGGGAAGGGAATCGCGCACCTGATGCTCCACTTCCTGTAGGAGGGACTCCAGCAGCTCAGTCTCCTGTGTCAGCGAGGTCTTCTGGCCTGGTGAGAGAAAAACACTGAATCGCTTTGCCGTTCCAAACGTCAGAGCGCCCGTGGGCTGGGACGCGTTCGCACCAGCACGCCCACCAATTGTGAAGACGTGTCGGTGTGTTGTTCATGTGTCCTTGTCGTGTGTGCGCGGGCACGCGGTGCTCGGCTAGGCCTTCAAATCCCACTCGCCGCTTTACAATAGTGTGACGCTCGACGCAACTTCGGCGGTCTCCGACGTCACCGGGCCACAGAGGAGAGGTTTTAAATAACCCGGAAGGGCGCGGTGTGTCCGCGTGTGACCCGATGACAGAGTGCAGCCGTGGCTTACCCATGAGGGTGATGAGTTTGTTTTTCAGCTGGTTGTCCAGCCGGGCGATCATCATCTCCACGGCATTGCGGATCTCGCGCACGCGCTCGTCTTTGGCGCCACGCACAGCCTCCACGTTCCGCTCCTGAGCAGAGAGACAGGCAGACACACGGATGTACAAGCATTACATCAAAACCAGAGCAGGCCGTCAGGAACTACCTTCACACAGAAGCGTTGCTCTCCAGATTCGATTGGCTGTTGCTTTGATATTTTGGATAATCCAGAATTCAGTCATTAAAGTCCCTTGTTTTCGTTTTGACATGTCGTATAGCTTATTGACTGATGACTACAAAACAAAGCTAAAGATTTGTTACGCAATCAAAAAACTTGTCAAGTATATTTTCTTCTGATCTCTTCGTTAAGTGAAGTCTGATTTTTGCCTGGCAGCATCACCATGCTTTGATTGTGATGCAAGTATAGCATGTCGGTATCTTTACAAGTTAACTAGTGATAAATCACCTTTGTGCATGAATCTTACATTAAAATTCTCATTCTAAGCATTCTAAGCTACAAAACTAGAAATGCATGGCAAAATAGCATTTTTAGAGAACCCGCAAAATTTCACGAATCATGTTTTCAGGGGGAACCAAGCTCCCCCTGGCTCCCCCTAGCTCCCCCCCTGCCTGGTGGGATGGAAGACCATCCAAGCAAAACAACCATGTTTTCAAATACATGATTCATCACTGGACTGGCCGAAGAAGGTGAAAGTGTAGGAAAGTGTCATCTTGTCAACTGGCAGCTGTAGAGTTACATGCCAGTGGCCCAGTGGATGTGAGGAAGGCAGATTCCAGAGTAACACTACTTTTGAGGATGACCACTTTCAGGAAGACTATCATTTGCATTTTGAAGGAGAGTTTTGGCTACGCTGTACATTTTTACTAGTTTGTGATGTTTCTTGAAAAAAAGTTTACGAAAAAATGTCATTTTGTTTTATGCTAATTTGTTCGATGCACAAGGGCGATGGGATTGCTTCTACAACGACATCAAGGACCTGCCAGTCAAGGTCCACTCAGGACCCATAGGTTGACCCATGGGAAATCCCCTTTGAAAAGTCTGCCATCAGTGATTGTGGCCCAAACCATATGTTCATATTTTTTGATGAGGGAAGAGACGATTTCAGCGATGTTAAAACCAATACATGTAAACGTAAAGGTAAGAACCTTAACTGCTGGGAATATGTTCTTTATATCGGAACTTGGGGACTATCCACTACCCATAAGCCTCGGCGGGCAGCTGAATATGTAGACACCAAGGTTTCTAGGGAAAAGACCCATGGTAAATCCCATTAGGTTGACAAGTATTCTGCCAGGTAAGCCACCGTATACAAACAGTAGCACCACATTGCCACCTAGAGGCCACCATCTGAACTACACCCAACTACTCTGGTAAAGTTAAACAGAGCTAGAGTAGACAGTTAAAGCGTTTACCACTTCCTGCACCAGGCTGATGAGCTCCATGAGCCGGCGGCGGAGCTTGGCGACCTCTTCGTTGACCTTGGTCACGTGCTGCTCGTAGATCTCCACCAGGGGCTTGAAGGTGTGACCCCCATGCTGCAGTGGGGAACGCCACACACGCACACATGTTCAGTCAGTTCACTTATTCCCACAGAAATACATACAAGAAAAGAAAGGACAAAACAGATTCAGATCCAGAGTTCTTTATTAATACCTGAGGAAGTTGTACATCACAAAATTGCTCTGCTCAAGACAGTAAATAATACAGAAATAATACAAAGAGAATAAAATAAGAGTACAATGTAGGGCTGACTGATTGAAAGGTTTTAAATCAAGTGGATCAAATAACAGGCTGTGATTAATCGCACGTTTAAAATGAGAGTGAGAATATGAGCATTTTGTGTGTGTGAACGTGTGGGGGTTGGCTCATGAATACACTGTGGGAATAACAGAAATGCTTAGAGAAAACAAGACCAAAAAACAGTGACTCATTTATTGTATAACCGGTGAGTGCTTAAATGAATGCCGCAGAAGGCGATACAGTAAATAGGCCTATTTAACCAAAAGTAACGGCCATTTAAAAACAGTGCTGTAAGAGAACCATAATTGAGTGTATGCGTCTTACCATGCCTCCCCAGAGAGCACACTGGTGGCAGATGCATTTCTTACAGGTCCAGCAGAACACGCTGAGCTTCTCGTGGTGGTTTTCACACCTGGACAGGAGGACAAACCACTCCACGTGAATAACTGTGACAGGCTATGGAGACGCCAGGACAACCAGGTCATACAGGGAAGTATACCCATTGCATGGGAATTATTTCTTCCTACATTAACTCAGGGAGGTGCCATGTTTTACTTTATGAAAGTGCAATGTGAGAGAGTGAGTGAGAGAGAGTGAGTGAGTGAGTGCTCCTCCAGCTCCTCACTTGTCCTTGTCGTTCTCCTCGTGCTTGGAGAGGTTGCAGAGCTGCAGTGTGTCCAGCTGCTGGGTCACCTCCTCGGCCCAGCGGCAGTTCACCAGCTCCCGGAGCTGCAGTGGGGCCCTGGGGGGGGAGGGGGGGGGACCAGCACAGCACGGCTCCCAGCGTTAGTTAGGGAGACCCGCGGCGCTCCACACAGCGATGGCCTTAAAACAGTGCATACACCAGCACCACACCAGCGCCACACCGCACCTCAGGACTTCCCATTTCACGTAAAGTATGTTGAGATAAGGCTGGGCGACATGGCGCATTCCTTCCATCTCCATACATATAGGTCAATTCATATCTCAATATACATCACGATTATAGCACTGTTTCTGGTCATTCAATACATAAATAGTCTATATAAAATAATCACATTTCTATTTTTTGTACTCAATGAGATGTTTGATAAAGAATCATCAGTGAGGCGGATCTAATGACTACGGCTCATGAAGTTCATCAAGGCTAACAACAGAACTGCTAGTTCCGTTCACTTTACAGTCATGCAGCCTTTAAAACACACTTGCCACGGTATCCCCATCACATGGATGCATGGCCCAGCCCAATGAGGCCTTCACTAGGAATATGATTGGCATTCCCTTGGGTGGAGCTCACCTGCAGTGTGGACATTGGGCCCTCTGCTCCGTCAGCCAACGCTGTCCAAGAGGAGGAGCACACGGAGTTTAGCGGCCAGCATGCTTTACATAAAAACATCATGTCAAGTGCAGCATAATCCATCTATGGTCTGTTGGTGAACAACATGTGACCCAAGAAACACAAAACTGAAAGTGAAGCAGTTTTGTGAGAAACTTACAGCAGGTTTGTCAGTTAAAATAAAATTAAAAAATAAAAAACATTAAAAAATAGTTAGCTAGCAAGTATAGCAAGGTTTACATTTTGCATCAGAAAGTGCTAAATTACATAAAGTCACGCCCTACCATGGTGACACCCCACCCGCCTGGACATGACCCTGAACGTCTTCCAGATTTAGATTTAAATGATTCACAGTGACACCCACTGTTACCCATCTGGGATAAATGAAGTATCATCTTATCTTATGTGAATCACATTTCTTTGCCATGATCACCAAATTACCTTTGAGGTCGAACTTGGGATGAGATATCATACCCGAGTTTGCAAACAATTCTCAGAGTAGGAAGTCAGAATTTCCGACCTTTGAGTTACAAATCGAATGCAGCACAAAACATTGGCGATGGCAACAATGAACGCTCATCAAGTGGCGATGGCTTGAGACACACAATGACAGTCTGGCGATACGTTGGACTTACCCGTATGCAGCTGAAGCAGCACAGTTTGGAGCAGTGGGGACAGAGCCGGGCGTCCCTCAGCTTCTCCATGCAGATGAAACAGCGGAACACCTCCGCGATGCTCTGGAGACGCACAGGGAGAAGAGGCCGACTGTAGGTGCACCCAAAACAGGCTCTCGTGAGCAGTATGTGCATTAGACACAATACATAGAGTACAGACACAGCCTGAATGTCTTGAGCAGCAGGAGCTATTTTGTGCATTTCAAATGTTTGCTGACAAATGAGCATAGTGCTAAACGCTCGCCAACTGCAATGCTTCTTAACAATAGGGCCGCACAATGAATTGTATATTAAACAGTCAGGATTTTGGCATCTGCAATGAGCCGGGAACGGTTGCAATTGATGTACGGAAAAATGTGCATCATAACATCAATAAATTGCATTCCTGTTACATTAAGATGTAATAACAAACCACTGCAATTGCCTTGTTTATTTATACACAGGCGGCACATGAATAACATTGATAATCTGTTAATCACCATTAAGAATTGTAATCAAAATATCATCCTATATGATCACAATGATCATTTTTGTCATAATCGTGCAGCCCCAAACACCAACAACAGGCCAGTGTGCTAATGCATGTTGGTGGATGTTGTCAGATGAAGTTTCTTCAGTGTTAATTAACTTGTGAAGTTGGGTGTTGGAGCCAAATGGTGTTATGAGGCATTAAACTTGAGCCCATTCTTGTAACCTTGTTTCTCTGTCTACAGGTAACCTCATATAGCTAAATGTACCCTCTCTATTCTTATATACATGGTTCTGCTTTGTACTCGTTTTTTGATACGCCTCTTGAAATGTAGGTACTTTATCTCTGTAATTTTGTACTCTTACATTTATTGAGCCTCAGTATTCCATGTATATTGTCATGTTGTACTGATGTCTGAAGTTGTATTGCGGAAGTGGGTCTGGGAATGTAACGGATGTAACGGATGTTTATCCGTTTCTCTGCTAATCTGCACCTGATTTCTTAAGGAACACCTGATGGCAATTAAGCACAGAGCGAATCTGATGAAGCAACATGCGAAACACGTAGTTCATCCCTGCTCGTTTTTTATGCAAAAAAAGTGTTAAATATCCTGGTGTGCGCTGGAAGTTACATTTTTTGGTTTACTGTGGTTTACCCTGCACCAGCCGGCACCCAGCAGAGAAGCAATCATGTGCACGGGTGGGTGTCAGCTTAAATGCTATTATATTTATTATTAAATAAAAGAAACTATATGCGGTGAGATGACGATATTCTAAAGGGTATAACATGCATCTACAAAGCATTTCCGCATAATTTAATGTAGTATCCTATGCATTCCCTTTGTTCGAGTCAATTCTAATAAAGCACAAATACTGTATTCAACTACAAACAAACATGTCTGCCTTCATACACACCTCGACACTTTGTTCGTCCATTTCAGTTCTCCAGAATGAAAGGGGACAGCAAATAAGTTACACCACGTTAGTCGTCATTGACATCGGCATACAAACAGTACACAATACATGACAGCTAGCCACATCACACATTAACCAAAACCAAGGGCGACAGTTGAGACAGTGTCTCGTTTAATATGAACAAGCAAATAGCTGACAGTTTCCCAGTCTACAAGAGCATAGTACAGCCTACTTATTTACATTTTCAAGTCGTTTTGTACATGAAAGGTAATATGGTAGTAAGGCCCCAGCATCATCAGATGTTGGTTAGTGATTACGAACTGCCAAATGCTTACTAGACGTATTTACCAGACGCCAGTTTATCCCATTAAAAACCCTGCGATTAACTCGGTCTTCGTCGTTAACTTACATTAAGACACATTTCTCCATGTATGGTGAACGTGAGGGTCCTTATTCATTGCTTACCTCGTCGTAGCCCGGTGATATTAGCTGGTAGCTAAGTTACCGTACAGTCTCTGGAGCTGCCGGGGCTCTCAGCAGACCGGGTCGCAGCTTCGATGGTCCGTTAGAGCAGGAAACTAAAACATGTGATATGCAGACGAAAGCGTTGCATTAAACACACAGCTGTATGTAGAAGCTCGGTGATGTTTCTCCAGGGCGCTCCTCCATACACCCGCACTGCCCTCGTTGTTACTTAACACAGCCCGGTTGCTGCCCCTAGATGGCGCTAAAAACACAAGACAACCAACCACGCTTCCGGTTGTCATGCCAGCCTTAAAAACAAAAGGTTTAAAGTGCCCCAATACCACCAGGTGTTAATGTGATTATTTTCTAAATTGTCATTGGGACATCACAAGTCGGAGTGTCCCAAATGTACGATGGGCAGATACCAGTTGGTACAGTCCACTGGGTAGGCTGGTGGGCTGATCTATCCATACTACATCTGGCTGGACACTCCCACTTGTGTCAATTTTGAAATAGCTTGAAATGGCTAATCACATTCACACCTGGTGTTACAATAGATCCCTTTAACCAGATACATTTAGTCTGATTGAAATCAGAAATAAAATGTTGTTCAAAACATGATGCGGTCAGTTGCATGGCAATCAAAACAGTGAAAGTAACAAACACACTATGCAATTGCTGTTTTTGAGTATAGTCGTGTTTGGCCTGGTATACAGCAATGCAACGAGTTAGCCATGTCATGCATTACTAATGCGGAGAGATTGAGGTCGAGGTCGCATTACATACTTTTCTTTACACCAAGTTTACCGTGCTTTTCGCTCTCTCACAGATAGAAGCGGGTGGAATTCTGACAGACACTTGATGTTGGTGCATTGAGGTGAGTGTGTTCAAAGTGTAGACCACTTTATAAGAGACAGGCTCGGGCACCGGCCACAAATACCTGTTAAAAAGCAGTATGGGCCAACTGTACGTTGCAATGCAGAGGCGTAGCGCGAGAAAGGCGACTAAAGCTGACAGCTGAGAGATTTGGCCCCAATACTAAATCACAGGAACACATAGGAAGCAGGAGAGCCATTTTTAGATGCCCTTGACGCAGCTGAAGAGAATAAGGCTAGCCGCATGGAGACACTCAAACCTTTTTTATTGGACGGGATGAAGCAGGACATCGAGTGCACCCAGTAAACCGACTGCACTGGATGGACCCAATGCCTTCACGCACACACAGCTCCGCACTCACAATCTATATTTGTGTTGAGAGAGTACATTTGAAAATATGATTCATCATATTAATATTATATATTTATCACAGCAAGACACAGGTAAATCAGTATGGAGCATGTTTTAGACATGCTCCTCTGAGCAGGCTGGTAAGCACCAATATAGGCCGACTAAATCATGTTTTTCAAATCCAGAAGTGAGTTTGATTGACACAAACATATTTTAGACATTTCATCACTGAAAAGTATAGGTGAAATCACTGCAACCAAAAATAAAGCATCATTATACATTTTTACAACATTTACAACCACCTACCTATTTATCTATCACTTATGTACAAGACTAAAGACTTAAGTATTAAAACAAATCTCATGAATGGTTGACTGTGTCGTTACTGGTGTGGCCATAACCTCCTAGCAAGCTCTTAATGGAACAAGATTTTAAATGTCAAAATTAGAATTTCGAAATCACTATTAAAATACAAATGTAATTGACCATTAAAAAAAAAACACAAATACAAACCCATCTTGCATTTGACACATTATTAGTGCGGACAGTGCAGGGATGCATGTTAAAGGCCCCGGCCTCAGCAGAATGACCGCTCAGTTAGAGTGACCTCCATCAATGCAGCATTAATAAGAGACCTGGAAGGTAGCATGCCATTTCCCTTTTGACAAATACAATTTCCCTTTGAGGTCGACAAGCGCTGCAAAAGCACAAACACATGGCTTCTAGACTACTGTAGCTACTCTCTTTCTGTAACACTGCAGAAAGTGTATTATCTCCTGTCCAGACTCCTTGTTATTGCTAACTGAAAGAAAAGAAAATCATTGGGAGGACAAAATGATTGATAATGTGTGTCTACGTTTACTTGCTCAACTTTGTTTTTGCAATCAAACGACTAAGGAGTTTCAAGTTCGTGTTTTCCTCATCCCAGTGTCCCACTGACAATTTCTGGCTTTCACCTTACATTTCTGCAAGTCTGGCACTAAATACCACACAGAACCAGTTAACAAATTCCATTTAACCATTTAACATTTATTCATGTGAATTAGCAAATAGTCAAACTGGAAGCAAATTTGCTAATTCAGATGGGGATTTCAGAAGCTAATGCGTGAGCTTGGAACTTCCAACTCTTAAAAAAAAAAAGAGAAAACATTAAAAGATGCCAAAATTAAAATCCTTATTTGTTCAACTCTACCTCTCAAATGTAACTCCGCAATTCCTATTTCTTGCTGTTACTTCATTTGTCATTGCATGGTTTCCCCTCGTGAAGCACCTCGTATCACCGTATTGCACGACGAGCACTCAATAAATAAAGTGATTACTTCTATGAAGTATTCCTATTGATTTGAAAAACAATAAATACAATATTAGTGTGTGCGTTTCGTTTAAGCAATACCTGCTTAAAAAATTAATTTACATTAGTGTACCAAAATATGTTGACCTCATGAGTCCGCCGGCATCCTAGCCGGCAAACACCTGGGGCGTAAGCGGAGGGGGAAGCCGGTCGCTCTCTGCGTTCTCCGTGTCGATTGCGGAGGTGGGCGGTGGCCGGACCTCCAGGGGGTACCTCTCCAGGATGTCCTGCACCTCCCGACGCACACCCTCCTCCCAGGACACCAGCTCCTCCTGAAGACCCCGGGCCGCCTCCATCAGGCGGTCCTGCCGGACGCTCAGGCCGGACAGCAGCTCCAGGTTGTGGTGCAATTGGGCCAGCACCGGGTTCATGGTAGCATTGCCGCCGGCGGTGGCAGGGTCTTGCGGCGCAGCGCCGGCCTCCAGGGGCCAGCCTCCGTCATCGGTGGGCCGCCTGGGGGAGGCCTGGCCGGACATGTAGCGCTCAAACTCCTCCGTAGACAGGTTGAGGGACTGGGCGTCCAGCTTCTCGATGAAGGCCACGGCGCAGCACTGTGGCGAGGGGGGAGGAGCACAGAGGGAGCTTTGGAAAATGGGCCACGTGAAGCCCGGTGCCGATACACTCCCTGCACGCCTTACACGTGATTAGAGCCGGTTCGGCTGCGCTGTCACAACACCGGTCACTCAGAGCGGTGAAACTCAGGCGTTCAAACGTACAGAGCGGCTATCCTGGTGAAATCCCAGCTGCGCTACACGTTGACCTTTGACCTTTCCCTCTCTTCCAGCATGTGCACAATGGAAATGCTGGAGATCAGCCTGTATACATACGCTCCCGGCATGGTAGCCTACTGGTAGCTTAGAGTGGTGGCGGTGACTCACCAGGTTGGTGAAGTAGTATCCGTCCTCGCCGGTCATCAGCCGGCTGGGGTTGCAGAAGCGCGTGATGTACTGGATGTTGGACTGGAGGCGTGGCGGGTTGGCCTTCAGCACGATGTAGATGAGTGCCGGCAGGAAGTCGTCGGCCGACGCCGGCTCCTTCTTGGTGATCTTGATGGCGGTGAAGATGTGCTTGCTGCACTGCGTGATGCATGCCAGCTT
>OMOU01044755.1:0-14302 GCA_900312585.1 Malacocephalus occidentalis
AAGTGAAAACATTGTGTCATTGTGTGTGCAAATCTGCATGTGAAGCACTCTGGTTGTTATTGAGTGATTCTACTGATGAAACATGAGCCTATATTTTAAGATGTCGAAAGATAAAGCCATGTGTGGCATGACAGCCTCCCAATGGGTGGATGAGGTGAATGGGGGTTTCCAAACAGGGAGCAGGAAGCAGATGCACACTACACCATAAGCGAGCTATGTGACCAGCCTGCTTGTGTTAAGACACTTTCCCTCCTTTAGCTGCAGCCTTCCACGCTCTGTACTCAGATGTTAAGACAGGCTTTTACTTAGGGTGCCTCGACATGGTCTCTTAGTCTTAGTTTTTGTACAAGTTGGTTCACATACCATTTATTCCTTGTGTTTATTTGTTTTACAGATTTTTTTTGTACATTTTATTGCTTATTGTGCTAATTGACATTTTAGTCTTACTAAATTCAACCCATTTTTTACTTTGTTTGCTGTTTTAAACCTGCTCTGTGAAGCACTTTGGGCTACATGGTGTATGAAAGGTGCCATTTAAATAGAAGACCAAAATATGATTAACATCCACATATGACTGACATGGGGTAATGTCTAGCACTCCAGTGTTTTATACTTCAACATGAAGAGGCTTCTATTCACGGCTGGATCAAGTTTTATAGAAATTAGGCAGTTTTTTTTAAGCCATTAACAGTAACTAAATAAGATAGAGCGCTAACCACTTCCCACAATGATGTGTGTACAGTATGCTTCTCTTATTAGAATAATGATAATAATCAGAGTTGTCTTTTGCTTGACTGATTATAAAGATCCAAAACAAGTTTTCATTCCTACTTCCTCTTCCTTATCACCATGTTTTCAAACTCAACAACACCGTAAAGTGCTGGTGTGTGCATCCTTGTCTAGTCATGGCATATAGTCCTGCAGGGTAGTAAAGCTAGGAAGTTGCCGTTCATGTGTTGGGTAACTGTATATCAGTGTATTCATAATATTAAACTGGGCTCTGGGCTATATTCAATACAAGTAAAACTAGTCCTCCATTGAATGTGTGTTTAAGCAAGTCCCTCATAGAGGCTCTGTTATTATCACTACCATATGAGAACCAAGAGGCAATGCCACGCCAAACCATAACCCAGAATGAAAGGCAACCCATCGACAAATGCATCGTCTGAGTCTCCACCATACAAACAAATTGGCTGTTTTCAAGCTAGACACACAAGCATGTATAATCGTGGCATCATTATACATTATTATTAAAGAGTCGACATCGCTAACAATACCCCTACTTTCTCCAGCCTGGCTAAAAGGAAGATTACAGAGCAGTGGCCAATCCCATTAACTTAGCAGGGGGCAGAGCTATTAGACTACGTCATCAGCATCTCCAATAGTACCCAGCCCAAGGCCACACACCCAACTGTCTGGCATAAAAATACACATCGCCCCATATGAATAGGCCTCAGATTCTCAGATCCTTCCCCATCAAGAAATCAATGTTAGTGGTTCCTAAATACTATATATACTGACTGCAGATATCGATGATTCAAGCAGTGGACCAAAGGTATACTAATGTGATATGTGCTAACTGAACACGGGCAGTGAGCAGGCCACAGCAGGACTCATTTTACATGGCTAGCTGGTGACAGTGATGGCTTGGGTTTTCGAGCCAGGCCCCCTGGCCTGGCTGCAACGAGGGTTTCCATGATGGTGCAGATGTAAAGCCGTTCCTATTATGGGCAGTGGTAATGCGAGTGAGATCTCTATCTGTGGGCAGGGTGTCTGTCTGGCTGCGCACAGCTGTGCTCTCTGCTGGACCAGGGCAGCCCCCACTCCTGGGGGCGAGGGAAGGTCGCTACAGTCACAGACACCAGAGAGGGAAACGAGGAATATCAACATCGAAAGGAAAAACGGAATTTACTCGAGCTTTATTGGTTCGATCACCATATACCACCAAGCCGTGGCATATTCTGGCAATGCACACGCCCACAGGGGAAGCATTATAGGTCGTTCGGCATCGTGTGTACAGTGTACAGCCCGACTCTCCGACCTGGAGGAGAACGGCTTAGAACCGGTGTGAAGGGTTTTCCAGAAAGTGCTCAACCACGAAGGCAACGGAGCCTATGAAGAAAATACTGCATGTTCATTCATACAGATTACTTAAAGTTAATCCATATACTGACCTGTGCGGTTTCATGTCATTGTGTAGGTGACAAAGGCACCGTGGCATGTCGGCGATCAGTGGCGGCGTTGTGGTAATTCAACACAGGCAGACTTGTGCCAAAGTTTGAAAATGTGAGCGCAGAAAAAATCTCCACATTCACAGACTGGTTTCATGAAGACTTAAATAATATAACCATTGCTGCCATTTTTACATAACTTGTTGCCAGAAAAAAACATATGCATGGGGATCAAGCAATCCCTATCATCACTAGGAGCAAAACAGGATGCGCTTGGGAAACACGGTCTTTTTTGATATAGAAGGATTAAATTGTCCTGGATGTGCTACGTATTGGGAGAATACGCCATCCGAAGTTGGGGATGCTCGCTCACCCACCCCGTCACACCGCCAGGCTAACTCGCTAACACCAGCTAAGTGGGCTAGCGGTGGCCATTAGCCAGCAAGTTAGCACGCTGTTGGGCTAAAAGAAAAAAGGTAAATGGTTATTGGTTACAAAAAACAAAACATGTGACTTGACTTTTACCTTCAGCGCCATTGTCTTCCTGCGGTGTTTTCGTGACTGCCGTGGAGACTAGGTATCCCAGGAGGCAGAACACAGCCCCCGCGGTCCTGCTCCGCTCCGCCGCCCGCATCATTGCAGATGTGTGTCACTAGAAAGGCTTCGGAAAAGTAGCGACCCGGTTTGGTTTTCCTCAAACTCGGCGTCTACACCGGCGTGTCGTCGAGCATCCCCCACATCAGCGGATACTCCATACTTTAGAGTATTTACTCAGTGCTTGAATTGCGGCTGTATTGTATTTCCCTCCGCTTCCCGCGTTGCAGCCGCCAGTCTTCTCGCTGCTCTGTGGATTTTTTTTTTCCCCTGAACGGACGGGGGTCAGAGGAAGAGACAGCCCCATTCCTCTACCTATGGCCCACCAGCAGTGCGGTACCAACAGGCGGCTTCTGCCCCAATCAGAGCCTAGTCATGGGTGGAGCTCGACCGCCCCCTGCAGGAAAACATGTATACTGCTGTTAGTAGCTATCTGCAGCTTCTGGGCAACAAGACCTACTGTATATGGTCAATATAGTGTTATAACAATAGGCTACAGAATATATAATATATGTTTTAATACAATTACTTCAACATTGTATTTTTTCCCAAATAGCGTGTACATTTCTGAAAGGCCCTCAATACAGACATTCCCAAATTAGGCTACAAAAGAGGGAATCATAAACATCAATGAACATCATGTTCAAATAATGAATAGGACATGACAACTACCCAATAACAATTAATTCAACATCAGACACACCATTATTTTGCGTAGGTTATACTTTTTTTGTCATATAATTCATGCTAAATACAGAGTAACCCTCTCTCCATGGATATTCAGGTTCAATGATTGGATAGTTAGATATATAGGCTTTCATTAAAACAATTGGCCCAATTAATCACAGAGACAAAATACCGGTGAGGCATTTGTGTCAAATAATGTCTTGGGGTGAGCTATAGGCAGGTATTTCTACTTTTACTTAAGTAAACAACTTAGG
Organism: Malacocephalus occidentalis; assembly: GCA_900312585.1. Lineage (NCBI taxonomy): Eukaryota > Metazoa > Chordata > Actinopteri > Gadiformes > Macrouridae > Malacocephalus > Malacocephalus occidentalis. Next base: position 3,707 of record OMOU01044755.1, read on the forward strand.
ACTTGATTGTAAAGGATTATTGAGAATTGGACCCAATAGTTATGTCCTAAAATAATGTATTATTGGTGATAATGAAGTGAGAAATAAAGTGATAGAAATAAATAAAATCTGGTGATAAAGTCACGGACATATGATGATGGATGATGCCCACCAGCTTCTCCTCCACCTGACAGCTGTGCGCATGCGCCATCCAGAATAATGAGTCGCTTTTGGTTCTATTTCCTTTTTGTGTTTCTTGCCATTAAAAGCCCTAGCTTGATCCTCTTTGTTTGTTTTGGGCTTTATGTCTATATTCACTACAAGTGGCGGTAAATGTGGATGCAAAGGGACTGGGATTGGGACTGTTTTCTGCAGGGAAAACTGGTTGCTGGGTAGGTAGTGTGTAGCGTCGTAAAATTGAGTGGCTTCGTGAAACAGCCAACCCTTACGTAATTGTTATCCCTTTTTTTAATAGCCATCGTATCACAAGCACGCCGTCAACATATCTCATGTCCTTGGCACCGTTGCTCTACATGGCGTCATTTGAATGCAGGACTGGGCTGTACCCGATGCGGAGGTCGCATGTTAAATCATCAGATCCCTGGACCAGTGATGTGATTGCGTTACATAGCGGCGATAACAGTGCGGCGAGACGCACGGCCTAGTTGATAAAGTCACATATAAAGGACTGCACTGGAGTTACGGTCATCACACCCCGAGCCGAGCAGAGGAGCTACACAACTGAATGCTTGGTAATGTTTGGATAAACATGCCATAAAACCAAAGCCTAAATATAAGCCATTGCAAACCTCTCTCCCACTAGGAAGTGTATTTTGATATGTTATATATACATGTATATTATGATGATGATGGTGATGATGACTCTTCTTCTTTTTATTATTATTATTATTACTATTGGTCCACTATAGCTTTACCTCACTTTCAAAATAAACTGCATAATGTGGGCCAGAGTTGATTCATTTTCAGTTACATGCGAACAACTATTCATGTATACTTCAACAAAATTGTAACTGTTCTGTTCCCCAGTTCTGATTCAAGAGCATCAAGGACCTGATCATCTTTAAAGCTCACTGATGGGTCTCAAACTATCGGTTTGGATGTCGGGGATGACAGACGATGGCCCTGCCTCATCTTCATCAGCTTTTCAAACACTGGCTGCCCCGACCTCCTCCCGTCTGTCCGTCATGCTGCACTCATCTCCCATTGGTTCAGGAGACACGCGGTCAAACTGGAGCACCACTCACTGTTCTCCTCACTACCTGATCTCGTCCTGTCGGGACGAAGTGACACGCACGCCCGTGGAGCAGAGCAGCGACGGGGTGAGGGCGGAGAAGGGGGTAGACTCTGGCCTGCACCTCTGGGAGCTGCTGTGGAGTCCAGCTCAGAGGGGGAGCCATGCAGTCGTGGGCGTCTCCAGCACTAACTGCCCTCTGCAGGCATCGGGGTACAACGCCCTGCTAGGGGGGGACCCCCAGTCCTGGGGCTGGGAGCTGGGGACCAATCAGCTCTGGCACGCGGGTCAGTCTCTTGGGAGGTATCCAGAAGGCAATACAAAAACTCAGCACACGGGAGGTGGAAGGACAGAGAATGGTTTAACGGTGCCAGGATTGGTCGTCCAGATCCCAGAACGAGTTCTGCTGGTGTTGGACGCAGACGCAGGAACTCTGGGGTACGTGGTGGATGGGTGCTTCCTGGGCGATGCGTTCCAGGACCTCCCTCTCGGTGTGAAGCTGTTCCCTGCAGTCAGCAGTGTGAGGGGCGGAGCCACCATACGGCTGCGTTACCTAAGCGGCGCCATGCGTGAGTTTGTTTATTACAGTTGCAAAGGCATGTGCAATAGACTCTTTTCAGAGGCATCACCGTAGGACGAACACTGGCTTCGCTCATAAGACTAATTATGAGTCTGCTACTTTAATGGACGCTATTATACCACCAGGTGTGAACGTGATCATCCATTCCAAGCAGTTTCAGGAACCGGTTTCATCTCTGGAGTGGGAGTGGGAGTGTCCACCCAGATGTATGGTGGATAGATCAGCCTACAAGCCAACCGGAGATGATGATGCCGGTTTATGCTTGGAATGACTAATCACGCTGAGACCTGGTGGTATAATAGGAGTCCTTTAAGGTACCATGTCACAGGTCGAGTAATCGTTGCTTGTTTTCCCTTCCAGGTGATCCCCCTGCCCTGATGGCTCTGTGCAGTCTCACCATCCGACGTTCTCTGGGACCACAGAGGAAGAATCTCACAAACGCACTGCCTCTTCCACCTACACTCCAGCAATACCTGCTTCCGGACCAATGAACCCTGCTCCCCTACTGACACACATACAGACATGTGCATACAAACGTGTGTATACACTAGCAGACACAAACATAGGCAATAGCTGAGTGTATAGACCGACACTAGTATATGAAATAATGAAATGTTTAAGCTACTTCTATGAGATAAAGTGTGATTAGTGGTAAAATAATGTTGTTTTCAGCCTATTCTTTTTATAAACCATTTGAATAACATGAAATGTTATTTTGTTGTAAATGCTGTATTTTTTTTTACACTGTTGCCATGTATTACTTCTGTGAGAATAAAGAACCTGTTTATTATGATTGGTTTGGCTTTGGCTTTTGATAATTGGTAGCCCTATTCACGCTATTACTAATATGAACAATTATAAACAAGGTATAAACCTATACATTGTATACAGTAGGTAAAAGCCATAGGTTTAAACGATATGACATTCTCAATGCATTATTGTGAAGGTCGGCTCGTCTAATAAAAGGACCAATAGGAAACGTGGTATTTTGTATCCAATGGAACGCAGGCCACGTCGTGACGTCACACGAGACAGACAGGCGAACAGACCGCGGGAAAAGTAACGCATGACATTACGAAACGGCGGGCAGGTTATTTAACACTCCTAACGTACACATCGTACTTTCTGAGTAATAACGCACAGTCGGGAAATAAGCGAATATATACGAAAGCTAGACAATTAAACAACCCAAACGACCGTTGGAAGCTACGCGGTAGCTGTAAGAGTACCACAGCTAACAAGACACACATACGTGCGGCGCGAAAACCCTCGTTTAGCTTGACAACACGTGGTGTAACTGTGGCGGAAAGCCTGCCATGGCACAGCAGACTACTGTGGTCAGAAGGGAGCTGGTGTCCCGCCAGACCAGTCTCAATGGAGACGACGAGGAGGAGGAGGGAGGAGGGTCACCCGAGGTGCGCGCCGCCAACTCCGCCGGTGAACCGATCACGTGTATTCACACCTTCAAAGTCAAAGTCAAAGTTCTTTTATTTGTCAAATGTGCTATATTGACATACAGCACAGATGAAATTACATGCCTCTCAGGCCCAGGTGAAATAGCGAACGTCATCCTTCGCGTCTTTCCTCGCTATTCGCAGGTGATATTGAGTGTGTTGGCGCAACGTGGACAAGTAGGCCTGTGCTTCTATGACAGCAAAGATTGTACATTGCATCACATGGCCGACACGCCGGATGACACTGGGCTGAGCTTGCTGGAGAGAGGTATCGTGGCTAGCAGCAAATACAAGCATGGTCTTGACCTACTGCCACATATCTTGTGTGTGTGTGTCTGTGTCTCTGTGTCTGTCTTCGCCAATCTTGTTTTGGTGCTGATAGTTATTTCTTCGTGTCCTTTTCCCTGTTCTGTTTAGTCATTCAGGAGATCAGTCCTCATGTCATTATCACCAGTGCCAAGCAGGAACGCTGCATGGTGTGCTTCATGCACAGACTGGGTGAGCATTTGGAAAGGGTGTTATGTATTGATACTGAAAAGTGTGGCATCGTGTTTGTTTGACGTGGTTTGTCACTGCATTCACAAAAGTATTTACAACAATGGACCTGAAGTGATTGTAGTATTTACAAAATCTTCAGGTTTGATCAAATACAGATATATATAATATATATTTGTAATGTATATACTTTGCATACAATCAATTCGCAATCATTATTGCGAATATACTAATTTCCTGGTGAAAGGATAATGTTAACATACTTTTCTGTATTTTCCCCTATTTTCCCTTTCTTTATCTCAGGGTCAAATCCAGACTATAAACCAGAGGTGGTGACATATCCATATGTGGACTTTGGTAAAATGCAATATTTCTAAACATTGAATCACCGTGCGAGAGAGTGATGCTCTTTTAGATGCCGTGGCAGATGAATCACAGGACGGACGAGGTCATTGAAAGCCCCCCATGTGTTGCAGGTCTGGAGGTTAGCAAGCAACGGCTTCTGTCTGCCCACCTTCCCTTCCTGCCGGCCTCCGTCACAGAGAGAGCCTCCTACCTCGCTTCCTACATCTCTTTCGACTCTCCCCTCATGGTGAGCGCTCACTGCCCACACAATGTCCTGTCAATACGTTCATCAGTGTGTGGCTCTCGTCATCCCCCGAGTGTGTGCGTATTTGTGTGTGTATGCGGTATGTTTACGTGCATGTGTGGTGTGTGTGTGTGTGTGTGTGGTAGTTGCGGTCATTAGGGGCTCTGTTGAAATGCCTGGACAGGAGGAGAGTGGGAGTTGAGCTGGAGGACTGCAGTGTTGGGGTTCCGATCTTACAGTTTCACACCTACACGTTGTAAGACACACACATACACACACACACACACGTTCAAGAACACCCTTTATAAATGCAACCAACCCACCATGGACAGTAAAACAGGAGCTATGGATTATTCATGTTTTGAGCATTTGCACTGATAGATTTGTTTGTTGACATTTGTTCACAGTACTCACACGGATTTGCACTTGCGTGGGAACCAACCAACCAGTGTTTATCCACAGTTATATTTGGATGGTTTCGTGTTGTCGCCATACTGCTGTAACTTGGACGTGTCTGTGCCTTAAAGGCCATATCAGTGAATCAGTTCTTACCAAAACAACAATTTCAACAGCACTGGCTTCCATTCCTCATCTAAGAAAGTCCATGTGCTGGGCTCCATGTGTTCTCTGGTATCTGTCTCTAGATCGATAAAGCACCTGCTCAATAAAGTCAACATTTCTGATGAAGATTTCTGTTCTCCTCCGACGGCATCAACTCGTTTGTTTGTATTTCCATTCTAGAACAGGTGTGGTGTATGTGGACAAAGACACGTACAGGTAAGATGGCTCTAGAGGGGTCCACGTACACAACAATGGCAATAATTAAAGATATTATATGTCAGATAAAACAAATTGTTTGTGGAAAGTTTGGTGGTAAAGGCTAGCAGGTGGGTTTAACCTGTGGGCCTTAACCACATGTGTGCAGCCTCATCCAATCCCAGACTGACTCGGGCCAGGTGGGGCTGCTTCAACCAGCCAGCCACCAACCACACACACTCCACAAAAGAATAACATATGATACAGGTAGATGTGTGTTTTGTGTTTTCCAATGCATTTGTTTCAGCGTTCTGCAGATCTTCAAGTCGGAGCTTCACCCATCAGTGTACAAGCTACAGTCTGGCGAAAAGGAGGGCTTGAGTCTGTATGGTATGGAGATGTCCTATGTGCCAGTACACTGTGACCAGTGGGCCTGTGTTCTCCTCCGATGTGTTGTCATATCTAACAATACATACCTTCCTGAGCGTGTGTGTCTCTATGTGTCTTTTGCAGGGATGCTAAACCGTTGCAAGTGCAAGTTTGGCTCTAGACTGCTGCGGTAGGATTGGAAGATGAAAAACTTTATTTCAACTAAACTATGATGGACATACGTAATGTGTTTATGTACAATCCAAATGAAACAATTCCAGGTCTCCCTGTTTGGGTTGTTTGCTTGTTCTGCTTTGTGTTGTGCCGATGAATCACATCTATTCTGACCAGTCAAGGACACAGAACCACCCAGATATAAACAGGAACCATTTGTTTCGCATTCGCTTGGAAATTGCTATAATTCTATAATTCATAAAGCACCGGTTGGCAGGAGAGATCCACAACCACGGAGGTTTGGCACGCTGCTGGCGGTCATTAATAATAACCATTAGAAATCCACCAAGGCGTCATTCAACTAGCAGCGTTTGCTGTGAGATTACGAGCGATAAACATGTGTTGTTCATTGAGACTCGTCTGTCAGCCGGTGGTTCCTGCGGCCCACCAGAGACATGGCGGTGCTGCACCGGAGACAGGCGGTCATACGCTTCTTTGTGTCACCCCGCAACTCCGACACCGTCGGCACCCTGGGGTCCTTGTTGCGCAACATCCGGAACATTGCGGTGCGCTCTGACCACTCGTCTTCCTCGTCTTCCTCTTCCTACCTGCCCCACAATAGTTGTGTTATCGCAGCCCTTATCACGAGAAACTGTGTGTGCGTGTGTTTGTGTGTGTGTGTGTGTGTGTGTGTGTGTGCGCGCGTGCGCCAGACTCTCCTGCGCAGAATGTCTCTGTCACACACACGAGTATCAGACTGGCAGAGTCTCTACAAGGTAGGAACTCCAGAATGTACCCACAGATCATGTGAACAAAAGGAGGGGGAAAAAATGATGAAACGACACAATAATAAAGTTGATGGGCTGGCGTGTGCGCGTGTGCGTGTTATGTGTTAGACGGTGTACAGTGCTGTGTGTATCAGGGACACGATGCGCCTCCTGCCTCAGTCTGTTGGGCTCTTCCGTGAGATTGGCGAGGGTTTCTCCAATGACCTTCAGTACATCACCTCGCTCATCAGCAAAGTGGTGAGTTCTCACCACGCCGACACACTACACACACACTGATCTCTCCGTCTGTCTTAAGTCTTTCTGTGTCCCAGACGCACAGGACGGACAAGCTTCATGTATGTATTGTCACCTTGGCTCAACTGTCACAATGTGTGATGATCGGTTCTGTTTTCGTTGTGTGTGTGTGTGTGTAAGTAAAGGTGGACTTTGAGAGCAGCTCCACTGAGAAGCGCTTCACAATCAAACCAAACGTGGACCCCGCTATTGACGAGAGTAAAGTCTGACCCGGCTGCTCAAAGAGCTGTAACTAGTACATCAGCGGGTAGTAAATACTGGATGAGTGTTTAGCATGGTAGTAACGTGGGCCGTGTGCTTCCCCAGAAAAGAGGACGATGATGGGGCTGTCGGACTTCCTGACAGACGTGGCCAAGGGGGAGCTGGAGCACCTGGATCCCCGCATCCCCCACTGCTGCGTCATCTACATCCCCCTGGTAGCACTGCCACTCATCTGCTACGGCCACACGGCAGTAGTGTCCAGTACCCCAATAAAACCTTCAAACTATTAACGAGCCAGATTAACTGCTCACACAGCACGATGTAGTCGTATCGAGCAGCAGACTACATATTAATATTAAGATTAATGAATTACCCGGAAGGAGCTCGGTTGTCAAAGATCTAATATGTTTGAGGCGTGATTTACTGCCTCCGCATGAGGAGCATTCACATTAGATCCTTATCATCTGCAGATAGGCTTCTTGCTGTCTGTACCCCGGATGGCCAGCATGGTGGAGAAGGAGGACTTTGAAATGGAGGGCCTGGACTTCATGGTGTGTGCCATACCCGGGCCTAACCCGTTCGGTGACAGTTCAACTTGTATCAATTCTGTATGTAATCCGAGACAAAAGTCAATGAGATGCAGTATTGCTTTCTGGTTGTGTGTGTGTGTGTGAGAGAGAGAGCACGTGGGCATGCATGAATACATGTTTTCATGCTTGTTTGTGTGCGTGGGTGTGTATTTGTGTGTGTGTGTAGTTTCTGTCCGAGGAGCGTCTCCACTATCGCAGCCAGAGAACGAAAGAGTTGGACGACCTTCTGGGAGACTTGCACTGTGAAATTAGAGGTCGATACTGCCTTGAGAGAGGCTTCTGTCTCGTCCATCGTTCACAAGTTCCATGGCCTGCGCATGTGGAGTTTGGTGGCAGATGTGCGTTGTTTGGTTCCCTTTCTGTCAGACATGGAGACGGCAGTCATGATACAGCTGCAGACGGCTGTCCTGGAGAAAAGCTGCGCTCTCTACAAGGTAGCCGGCGCATCACCTGCGCTACCTGTACACTCTACTGCTACTGTGCTGTCTGGTCCAGAGGTGTAGTGAGGTGGATGCGTGTGTGCTGTGAAGGTGCTGGAGCTGAGTGCGGAGCTGGACTGCCTGATGGCGATGAGCAGTGCCTCGCAGGAGTACGGCTACACCGCCCCTAAGCTAGCAGCTCACAGGACGATCCGCCTCACACAGGCCAGGTAGACAAGAGCGCACTCATCGCCTTTTACTAGATAGCCTTGGCTGTAATGCAGCCATACACGATGTATGCCTCTGGGTGAGTGCTAGAGTTTGAGCTCCAGGTTTGTATTGCAGACACCCCCTGCTGGAGCTGTGCTCTCCGGTGTTCGTGGCTAACTCTTTCGAGAGCCCGGAGTCCCAGGGCAGAGTCAAGGTCATCACCGGGCCCAACTCGTCTGGCAAGAGCATCTACCTCAAACAAGTAGAGGAGATGCACAACAACCTCACCATCTCTGACCTTCGGCGGGTGTACTGGCACACTGACTGCTGCGTTGACCTTGGCTCTTTCGTTTTCCAAAAACAAACCTATTTCTGTCCTTAAGTTCGGACAATAACACATTTAACCACCCTCCCTGAATAAGCGTGACTCACTGAGGGATTGTCATAAACACATATATTAACACATGTATATATAAACGCATATACCCTATACTTACTCGTCGTCTATTGGCTCCATCAGGTGGGCTTGGCCGTGTTCATGGCCCTGATTGGTTCAGACGTGCCAGCGAAGGAGGCAGAGATTGGTCTGGTGGACGGAATCTTCACACGAATGCAGAGCAGGGAGTCTGTGTCTGTTGGCCTCAGCACCTTCATGATAGACCTCAATCAGGTACACACACACTACATATCTTGTTTATACAGCACAATCTATTTGGAGTCTTGCCCTTAAACCTCTCCTGTCAATTGCATGACAACATCAGCTCACAGTCAAAGCCAAGAATTCGATCACACACAGATGCGCTGACACATACATGCTGAAGTACATGCAGTGTAGTAACAGCAAGGTTTCCATTCTAGATGGCCCATGCTATAAACAGCAGCACGGGCAACTCTCTGGTTTTGATTGATGAATTTGGTAAAGGCACCAACACGGTATGAAATGTGCACTTTTATATGTAACATATAATGTATTAGTGTAAACGTAACAACTAGGTTTCATATATTATACTCACCAACAATGTGGTGCTAGGTGGATGGGCTTTCCCTGCTGGCCGCATCAATCTCTCATTGGTTGAAAGAAGTTCCTGGAAAGGTTCCTCACGTGCTATTGGCTACCAACTTCCACAGTCTGCTCCAGCTGGGTCTGCTGCCCTCCACCAGTCTTCTCTCTCTGCTGGTACTCATGTGACCTGCTCCTCCTATTCCATAGCTCTGATTGGCCAACCAGAAACTGTAATGGCCACATTTGTATGGTTTCTGTGGTGGTAACAGTGTGTATGTTGTATGTGTGTGTTTTAGACTCTAGAGACAGCAGTGGATGAAGATGAACTGGTGTTTCTGTACCAGTTGAAGGAGGGGATATGCCAGTCCAGCTACGCTGCCAACATCGCTACGCTGGCCGGCCTGCCCCCCAGTGTTGTCCAAAGAGGGGTGGAGGTGCGCACACACACACACACACACCATCTATCCACGCATACTTATTCGGCTTATTAGTAACACAACATGTCACAGGTTGTTAATTATATTCTGGTAATTAAATCATGAATACTCAATATATTGCATATGTGAAGATAAATAGGAATAGTTAAGAATGCCTTTGCTACACTTTTTCACACACACAAGCCTGCTCACAGACCAATGTGTGAATGATGTTTTGTTTTTGTCAAGGTTTCTGAACTCTACAGAACAGGAAAGGCCATCAAGAGAATTGACAGACCCTCATTGGACGAACAAACCAACAGGTGTGTATCTTACAAAAATAAAAGAGACGCAAGTCACGGACACCAAAACACGCTTGGATCTGTGTGTCTTTACACATGACATATGACACAGATGTAACTGGTTGGTGGAGAAGTTCCTGAGTGTGGACTTGAACGATCAGGATGTGGACCTGCAGAAGTTCTTGAAGGAGGAGCTCCTGCCCTCTGCTGGAGATCTTTTGTAGTGCAGTGTCAAGACGGCTTACCGCAGACACTCTGCGTCACTCTGCATTGTTATTGAGTGGTTGTTCATTTCTGTTGTTGATGTGGTTCATAACTTTAAATATATACAAATCCAGGTACAGTTTCATGAAACATCGGATGACACATTCTTTGGTCTTTCTAATGCGATATATACACATATTTAACACCTATACATAACTCGTTTCTGTCTATTTCTCCAAGTATATATGGAACAAATAAATCTGTCTTTGCAAAACGCATAATGAATAAAACTCTCCTTTCCATGATGCTCTATTGGATGGGGGACTGTGTGTCTCGCAGTGCATTAAGTTATGCTGTGTTAATAACACCTTCCACCATCTGGCACCCCCTCCAGCCTTTTCTTCTGTTTCTGACAGCAGCAGTTCACTGTTGGGTAAACGATTCCCTCCAGTAATGAGACCAGTGAACATATTATAATAAATACATAAACCAGCCTTCTGCTAATTTCGCTATAACATTAA